>JAOTON010001541.1:5080000-5382500 GCA_034440635.1 Lepas anatifera | reverse complement strand
GGGTAAATGGGGTTTAGGGGCAAGTTAAAAAATATCCGGTTTAGAGAAACCCGTCGGACTTCGACGGCTTACGAGTCACTAGTTTGTCACTAGCGTTTAAAACCGACTTTCCTTAATACAAGTTGCTTCGTTTGTGTTGTACCTACACGGCGAAATGTATACATTTTGCCCTTTATTTGTTGGTGCTTTGCGGGGGCATGGCCCAGTTACCCCCCCCTGGATCCGTCCTTGCAGAAAGTGGACACTGTGCCTAAAAAACTGCCATAGGTATAATGAGGGAAGAAACAAATAATTATTCTTGCTTACCTACAAGTCACATCCCGTCCGTGTTCAGTACCCGATCTTGGCGTACTCAATTACACTGACCTTGATCCATCTTTGTTTACTTTGCCTGAGTGACCAGGACGTACGCGTTGGTAATTTTCTCATTATAGGCGCCTAAATACTTCGATTTCATTGGAGTTAAATTGCTTGAACAGCCGCCGGTGATTTTATTATGGTCTTTACCATGCATCTCCTGTTTCGATAAGCATGTACTGTAGGGTCGGTTCATGCTTTGTTTTGATTACTTGTGCCAAATTAAGCTCTGAAAATGAGGGACCTCTCGCGGACCGAAGCAGCCGGCGCGTCAAACCCGGGTCGTTCAATAGGGTTGAATAATTGCGGAGCTTGTCTAAGCTAAACCACATGTCTGGATCCAACAAGGGTAAATTTTCCACCTCTCGATGTGATCTTGATTTCCCATTCCGCCAAAGCAGTTACATTCCTGACCCTGTGATCCCACCTCCTTAGCAGGTTTTGCATTTTGATCCTCAGTGAAGATACCGCTCCGCAGTAATTCCAATCACTTCTACCTAGGAGCACCAAACCAACTTCCCTCAAACCAACTTTCTACCAACAAAGATGTTGTAAACTACATCCGGGTCCTCCATGACAGGCGTGTGAAAGCACGTGGTGAGCCGTTAAAAGGAAATTTCAAAAATGTCGCTGAGAAAATAATAGCTGTATGGGAAAGCGAAGGAATCCCGGTCATACGGCCCAATAACGTATTCTTGAAGGTTGTCGCGTGCTACAAGAAATTCCAGAGTATGAACAAAGTCGTGACGAAAAACCGGAACCAGAAGAACGCGAGGCTACAGAAAGGGGAAAATTTCTTCAACAAGCTGTTCGACATCGCCGTCTGCAAGTGCAGGAACCTGACCCACTGCAGCTGTCCCCCGTGACAACCGAGTGCCGACGGCTGAGGTGAAGTTCATCATGGATCAACGAGGGCCGAGGAAAATGTTCCTCGGAGGCATCGATCTCCAAGAGAGCAGCTGGTGGCAGACAGCGGGTCTGCGTAGGTGGAGGCTGTCCGAGAGAGAGAGGAGGGAACCGCCGACGGCCGGAGGCCCACCAGGCAGCGAAGCCGGTCCATCTGGTGCAGCCGGGCCACCCAGCACCGAACCCAGACCGTCCGGCTTGCAGAGCCATGGAACTAGCACCGCGACAGACACTGCAGGTGACACCGAGTCCTCTGAAACAGACGACCGTCCCTCTGATGTCGACTGGGAGCCTGGAGGTGCCGACGACCATGATGCCGCTGCGTGGAATACGGACAGGCTGGTGAATACGGCTCTGGCTGCCGATCGCTACGGATTCTCCAACCGCGGAACGGCGGCCGTAATAAATGGGTTACAAATGGACATCGGTCGTATTTCGGAAGAGAACACGGCTCTGATAGTGGAGCCAATGAAACTATGGCGCGATATCAGCACAAAGGTCGCCCTCCATGCATAAGGTTTTGGTAATGGTCATGATAGTTCTACCCGGACGCCTCGTACCTAGCAAAGGTAGAAAAGCAAGACACATCTTGATACCGTATCAATGCTGTGGTGTTCATGATTCCCTCAGCGCAGTGTGTATGTGTTTGTGAGCATTTTCAAAACATCTGCGTTCATTAATATACCCGAGTGTGGTAGTTCCCAGGTTTGCCGCTATGGCGCTAGCATCGCTCCTATGCTGGGAGATAGGCAAAACTTTGATCGCCAGGGGCAGGATGGGGATTTGAATTTGATGGGAATGGAGCACGGCAATTTGTTTCCACAGATACAGGGCATGATAAAATCATATAAAAACCAGGGATGCGGAGCCGGAGCCGGAGCCGGTCGGAGCCGACGATTTTGCCCGGAGCCGGAGCCGCCGAAACACTTTTGATCGGAGCCGGAGCCGGAGCCGGAGCCGTCAGAAAGGGTCCGGCTCCGGCTCCCAAAGAGCTGTAAAATTACCAAAAATCAAACGTGAAATGGTCACATTTTACCTCGTGAGATGTCGCATGGAAACACCTTTATTCACCTGAAATATTACATTTTCGCAATATGTTATGTATATCGAGATTAATGAAATATTGCAACTAGGGTGTTCCGTAGAGGGTCTCACTCTCGGGCAGGTAATGCGCCCCGGCCATTTAGCATGGGCAGAAATTGGCAACAAATGACAGCATTGACGGACACTGGCGGATCCATGAGGGGGAGCAAAAAAGGCATTTGCCCCCAAACTGCCCAATTTTTGGCGATTTTCTTAAAAAAACCATATGTTTTTCACGATTTACCCCATACCGTCGGCCTGCATCCGCCCCTGTTGACAGACGCAGGGGTATGCCATTCCGGTCATGCCCCCCCACCCCAAAGCCCTGGAAGGGGGCAGACTATCTTTTGGCCCCCAAAGGCCGAAGAAATTGTTTGAAAAAGGTGTTTACACTAGGTCTGTTGAGCAATAAAATCTTTGCTCCCATCTCCCCATAGTGAGCGAACCAGCTGCTGGGCCCTGGGGAGTAGGGTGGTTGGTTCCGATTTTTTCTCGAAAAGGAATTATGCCATCAGCCTATCTGATGTGTTTTTCGATGTTGAACACTGTTAACTTAGGGTCGTTCAAACAAACTTTTTTCTTTTCAGACTCGAACTCACTTTTTGCCATTATATATTCAATTCTGATTTCAATGAGCTACATTCCAAGCGTCTACGACAGCGGGAAAGATCGCCTCAAAACGGTTAAAGATTTCATGTTTCGGGCGCTGTTGGCCGCCCGGCGTTGCAGTCTCCCCTTGTTAAATTGGGATATAAGGGGTGCATAACCTACCAGTAAAGACAGCGTGGCATGTGCGTGTGTATAAGAGCGGTAGATGGGATTTAACATGCAGGCATTTACTTGTCATATGTATATGTAGCGCAATACAAATACATGTTATTCCACAAAAGACCTGAAATTAAATGATTCAGTACCCTTGTACTCTAAATCCCGACAGAACATGAATGCCTTCCGGAGGCGAACCTTTCTCTAGTAACTATCGCTGGAGAACGTCGTGAGGCAGGGACTTCTCCATATTCTTCTGCGAACTATTTAAGAGCTCTGGTACTGATAAAAGAAGATACTGTTTCATATTTTTATCCTTTAGGTGGCTCACAAAATCTTCCACCAGCTTCACTCCACGTTCTGTGGGACCGTTCACGACAGTAAGTTCTGGAATACCTTGAAACAGGGGAAGCTATACCAGCTTCTCAACGGAGCCATTTCTGGTCAGAATATTTCAGATTCAGGCAATCGAATACCAGCCAGCTGTCAGGAGTAACAGGCTGGCTGAGGCTTAGTACCGACCATTTACAGAGCTCTTCATAGCCTCTATCGGAAACTTAAGCCTGCCCTAGTCAAATGTGAATCGTTTGCTGTTTTGGCCAATTGTTGTGCGACTGGCTCCTTACCTCCACGATGGTGGTTCTCACCAGCGCGACAGAATATAACTTTCTGTGCACAGATACCACAGCTGATGACAAATTGATTTCAGCACATTCAGGGCGATTTCTATATTAACTTAATGAAAGCACTGCATTGCATTTTATGGATAGCTTTGAGGCTCATAGAAGGCTCTAAAGCTGACTATCCGCGACGGAGGAACCCAAATGCATGGTTTAGAACCACTTATAAGGAAAGCCGCGAACTGTTTCGGAGTCTGAGTGGCTCAGTCGGTTAGCGCTTGCGCTCGGCTTGGCCAATGACATTCATTATGTGCTGGGTGTCGTGGGTTCGAGCCCACCCAGGGGCAGAACCTGGCGCCCTGCTCTAGCCCGAGCTAATTCTTTCCCTCTCTCCTCTGATGACATATGACCTGAGCAGTTGATGCGTTGTTAAACTCCAAAAATTATAATATTCTGTCTTTAACTATCTTCTGGAATGATGAACGGAATCTGACACAGTAGTACCACGCACTTCATGCCATAAATGTCCGATATTCCATAATATGGCTCGCTGGTGAGCTCCGGGTCTTCTAAACAGACAGTTGTTGGAGACAACCCCTCCTGACAGCCACACGTAAACCAGCTTGCGCAATTCGAGATAATACTCCGATATTGTGTAGAGGCGCTGAAGTCAATGTGCAAACGCAACTGTTATTTGTGACCAGAAAGTTATAATCTGCTTCGCAAATAAGAATCACAATGCTAAAGGTAAAAAGGCAGTGATACAGTACCTGGCCTAAACAGCAAAACCATCCACCTTTCAGTTAGCTAGGCTAAAGTTTCCGACAGAGGCTATGAAGAGCTCGGCTCGATACCAAGCCTCTCCCAATTTCTCATTCCTGAAAGCTGGATGGTATTCGAGCGCCTGAATCTGAAAGATTCTAACATGAAATGGCTCCGTTGAGAAGCTGGTGACTGGTATAGCTTCCCCTGTTTCAAGGTATTCCAGAACTTACTGTCGTGAATGGTCCCACAGAACGTGGTGTGAAGCTGGTGGAAGATTTCGTGAGCCACCTAAAGGGTAAAAATATGAAACAGGATCTTCTTTTATCAGTACCAGAGCTCTTAAATAGTTCGCAGGAGAATAGGGAGAAGCATCTGCCTCACGACGTTCTCCAGTGTTAGTTACTAGAGAAAGGTTCGCCTCCGGAAGGCATTCCTGTTCTGTCGGGATTTAGAGTACTAGGGTGCTGAATCATTTAATTTCAGGTCTTTTGTGGAATAACATGTATTTGTATTGCGCTGCAAATACATCTGACAAGTAGATGCCTGCATGTTAAATCCCATCTACCGCTCTTATACGCACGCACATGCCAGGCTGTCTTTACTGGTAGGTTATGCACCCCTTTCATCCCAATTTAACAAGGGGAGACTGCAACGCCGGGTGGCCAATTGCGCCGGAAACATGAAATCTTTAACCGTGTCGAGGCGATCTTTCCCGCTGTCGTAGACGCTTGGAATGTGGCTCATTGAAATTAGAATTGAATATATAATGGGAAAAAAGTGGGTTCGAATCTGAAAAAAAAATTTGAACGACCCTGCTGTTAGCTCATCGAGGTTTTTCTTTGCGGGCTGTCCAAGTTTTACTTGATCGTTGTATCTTTAATTTTTATGTGGGTTTGCGGGCATGTCTGACCCATATTTCTGTTTGTCATAACAGTGCAGTGCAGTTTGCCATACGACTGCACTGCAGTGTAGGTTGGTCCAGTTTTGAGGTTCACTGGCCTTTGGCATCTGGTCAAGAGCGTTCGTTCATCCAGTCGCCATTTTTCATTCGTACAAATACATAGTCACTTTGTATCTGATGGGCTTTCACGCCCTTGAGAACGTTTCGATCACATTGTGGATATAGGTACATTACCGGAGCCGGAGCCGGAGCCGGTCGGAGCCGACTATTTTTCCCGGAGCCGGAGCCGGAGCCGGAGCCGTTAGGACACTTGAACCCGGAGCCGGAGCCGGAGCCGGAGCCGAAATCATAACCCCGGACCGGAGCCGGAGCCGGAGCCGTCCAAAATTGTCTCGGCTCCGCATCCCTGATAAAAACCATGAACTGTTAAAATAACCCCTCTAGTGATACACCTTACTGCTCAATACCCTGGGCATCCTAAAACTGTGGTAAAGCTTCTCCAAGCCCTCAGCACCCTATCTGGTAAAGAAATTGCCGTGCTCCAGCAACCTCCCTTCTCATCCGATCTGGCTTGAGCCCTGTTCCAGCTGTCAGTAGAGTTTTGTAAGCACCAATCAGCGGGCCGCGTTGCGCCTACGTCACAGGACTGTAGCCTCTCCCCGGGAACTAGTTCTAGAGGTTTTACGGGCTGCCGGCCTGCTTTTTGTGCTGATGAAAAACCAAAGCCCTGTTCCAGCTGTCAGCACAGTTTTGTCAGCAGGACCTCTAGCCACTCCTCCAGAAAAGAAATATCAGCGCCATAATCGCCTCTAGTTTGTGGTAAGCAAAAGGAACTTCAACCTTTATACCATTAAAAAAATATTAGGCTGCCACTTCGTGCACTTGCTATTTTTCATCAGCGCAAACAGCAGGCCATCAGCCCGTAAAACCTCTAGAACTAGTTCCCGGGGAGAGGCTACAATCCTGTGACGTAGGCGCAACACGGCCCGCTGATTGGTGCTGATAAAACTGTGCTGACAGGTGGAACAGGGCTCAAGTGCACGAAGTGGCAGCCTAATACTTTTTAATGGTATAAAAGTTTAAGTTCCCTTTGCTTAGCACAAACAAGAGGCGGTTATGGCGCTGATGTTACTTTTCTGGAGGAGAGGTTAGAGGTCCTGCTGACAAAACTGTGCTGACAGCTGGAACAGGGCTTTTGTGTTTTTTGTTCTCCTCAAAAGGAGTAAGATCCTTCAAAACCCGGACGAAACGAAAATGACCGTGGCGGCCGAGCGTCCGCGAAAAAATAACTCAGGATGTACACAGCAGGACGAAAAATGTCGGGAAGATTGAGCTAAGCTCAAAAGGATGATGCAAAGCGTTAGTAGTGTGTTTATTTAAAGTGTGTTTGTTTAAAGTGTCATTTTTTCCTGTGGTCTGTATGAAAAAAAAAAAATAAGTAGGCGCGTCTAATACTAGTTTCTGCCATCTATGGTGCAGTGTTGTGGATTGGTACCTTTGGGGTATCTCTAGTTAAACCTCGAAGCGATCTTAAAATGTTCAAGTTTGTGCTTTTTATTTTAAGATTTTTTAACTGGTCTAGGCGGTGCAATAGATCTGTGGGAATTCCAAAACAAGCTTCATTCTATACTATCAGTTTTAATATAGTGGTGAAAACATGGTTGGAATTTCCCTCAATCTTTCTTAAACTACATGCCCCTGCTGTGACATACATTATATCTGATATACCATCAGAAGGAGCTGGTTATGTCGTTTCCATTGTTTATGAATATTTTCCAATATAGTTAAGTCAACGATATGACTGTTTAATGCGAGTTTCTCCACGCTGAAGCGGTATTGAACGAAGATAACAAAACGAAGTTGCGTATCACAATGCAGGCCGATAATGAGGCGAGATAGTGGATGCTGTGGACGTCGGTGCCGAATGGAGGGGATTGGGACACCGGTGCACTTTGTCTCTTTGATATATCTCATAACGATAGCTCGCATGAAACGGCCAGATGAAACGATAACAATACGAGTCAATATATATATTCCAACCAACAATTCTTGCTCGGCACTAACAAACGGACAATATTCCACGGGGAATATTGCTCAATGTACTTATCGTAATCGAAGTCGCTGTCCGCAGGAAAGGTTATCGAGTTATCGAAGTCGGGGCGTAATAATCGAGTGCTCATCATTGACAGAAACAAACAATAAGCTTCGCATCAATCACATCATCAGGCTCTCAAGCAAATGCCGGGAACACAAACGGAAGGTCGTTCAGTGAAAATATAGCTGCGAGCGGTACAAGGTTACATCCACTTCTGAATAATTTGCCAAACAACTAAAATGTGGTCAATGATGAAGCAAAGAATGCAAACCAAATCGTACTGGAAGAAAATGTCGCAAATGGCCAGATATGAGACCGGGATTCTGCGGGTGAAAACCGTATGGTAGGTGAAGCCAGCTAGACAGCTCAAAACGCAATGAGTAATGGAAATGTCAAGCGAGGCCATGTCAAAACTAAGCCGTGCTGGGCACTGTGCTGGCCAGGTTGTAAAGGAAGTCGGTAAACGCCGTACTCAATGTATCATTTGTCTTGGAACTCAAGATTTCCGTAGAAAAAAGCTAAAACCTACCTGAAATGTACCCCTCATGTACCCTTAGCAGCAGGCTACAGTTGTCATAGCTTTTGGTGTGACATATGCTGACATCACTGTGAGTATCAGCCAATCGAAGCCCATGAAACGTATTTAATATGGTAGTGTTTGCCAGATCATGACATCCACAGGCAGATACTTTTCTTTCCCTAGAGGAGCATTTAAAAAATCAAAATATTGAACTTATTGTGCGTTTTCAGAGAAATCATGGTCGCTTCTATGATTTTCAGGTAAAAGTACCCCTAATTGCACTAAATTCCAGGATTCCATCAAGGTGTCACATTCCCTCTAACTCTGACGTCATGACAAAATATGCATCAGACTGGATGACACATCTGACCAGAACCACTTGAGTCAATGGCATTGAAAATACTGTTAGGTCCTTGACCTGTGACCTTTAGCACCATGTGAGGAGGCCCTGGCATATCATCCCAACCATATGGCGTTATCAGGTCACTAATCAGGTTGCAATGCGGGTGCAAGGGTGAGCGCACGATTGTGGCGATCTCAGAAGGTATGATTAAAAAATCAATTCACTTTGTCGAACCTTATCTTCGCCTTTATCACCGTTGCACCGCCGTAGCACTCCTTATCTTCGTCTTTATCACCACTGTACCGCCTTATCACGGCGGCAGAACTGTCGATGCACTGATGGTATCGATGGCCGCGGTTTGCTTCTCGAAGTCGCTCCGGCGGACTTCGATGGCTCAACCAGCTACTGTCAACGGACACGGCGTGAGACGGCCAACCCTGTCGGAGAACACAAGCCCCGAGTCAGGTAAGCAAACCTTAGGTCTTCAGCCCCTAACCCCCTTGTATCCACCACCTGGGACCGAGTCCCTTATGTCGGATTTTGGTTGCTATCACCATACTACCGACACATGCAGTGCCCTAAAATCCTAAAATTTTAGACGGGGAACGTACCTTTTAATATTTTTTCGGCCTCACCAGCACTTCATTTTGGCCTGAATTGAAAATTAAATTGAGGAATACGCCTTTTTTATTTTATGAAGAGAAATGACACGCCCCGGAGAAACTGAAGTACACATGAAGTGCTAAACATTTGCCTGAAAAAATGCATGACTACACATTTGGGCATTAAAAGATTCGAGCCAATTGCTACCTGATTTGGGAGTTAGGTCTCACCCTCCACTTTCTGTGAAAACAATTTCACGACTGTGTACATATTTGAACTTCAAAAAGTTTTGCCTACATTTCTAGGGAAAAACTTAAATACCACACCATAATTGAACCAGTTCAATTATATTTCTAGGATAATCTGCAAATATTATCGATATTTTTGAGCGCAGCTCCACCTATATCGATATACCTTGGCCATATCGAAACATCAAAATCAGAGGAGTGCTGAAAAATAATTTAGACAGTGGCAGATCTAGCAGGTAGGTTTGGGGCAAGCCCAAACAGAAGAGTCACACAGTGAAACACTTTGCCACAATCTAACTGGATGGTAGGTTCTCGAGGTAAACCCAAAATTTGATGAGAAAAATACTACTAATTTCTTTAAAAATGTCTCAGAGTGAAAGATGTGGGCACAAGAGGCTTCTTTTTGCTCTCCAAGACCAAATTTTATGCTTTCTCCAAGACCAAATTTTATGCTTAAGTATAGTGGTTCTGTTTGAAGTTAAGTTTAGAAGCACCAAAACCTTGCTTTTAAACTAAAATGGGTTGGGGCAAAAGAGGTCAACAGCTTTGGGGGCAGGGGAAAACAGTTTTTCCCCAAGCTTTTCTATTTAGGGGTTGCAAATGCCTTTGTTGCCCCCCTGGATCAGCCACTGATTTGAGAAACTCTCATTGTGCCATTTATGAGTCATACAAGAGATAGACATCTCATCATGGTAATAGAGCTCCCCAAATCTTAAAAAATAATATTTTGGACAATTATGTTGTCATGCTACCTTACATACATAGAAATACAATTTTGTTTTATTTATTGGAGCCAAAATAGCAAATCAGAACTTTTCAGGGAAAAACAGCACCAAGCATTCCATATGCATCCAAAACTTTACCTTATAATGATAGCAAGTAGCAAAAATATTTTGTTTTCATTATTGGAATCAAAATGGTGAATTTGTGATTTTGAGGGAAAAAAGTGCCAAACGTCCTAAACGTATTGGAAACTATCGCTAATCTACACACTATTTACAAAAATTTTTGTAGAGAATAAGCATGCATATTGATCAAGCATGCATACACAAATATAATATATTATCATTCAGCATTCAAGTAGTGATAATATATAACAAAACAATCAATTGAAAAAAATTCAGACACTCCAGCTGCCCAATCAAAAAGTCAACTACAATTGTGACTAGAGCATGACAGCTATGTATAGTTCTAAAACCAGAATAATGAGCACCAGTCACAAAATAATAAACAATCCCTTCCAGCCAAGTGTAAATGGAAGTAGATTATTACATGTGTCAATCAACACAATGCTCAGGGTTTGGTTCTAAGTTGTAGTTATTTGGGCTTAGGGGGTGCACTAGCCTGGCAAGCCCATAGAGCGCCCTGGGTTAGGTTCTAATTTTTTGTGTCTGCACTCCAGAAAACTTCTTGGTTTGGAATTCATTATTTCAATTTACATTTGCAGGTGGAACTAGTGTGGAAAATGTTGCAAGTTTCCACCCTACTCATAAGAACTGGTGAAGCCTGTTTGACTTTCTCATTCCATGTCAATGTATGGAAATCTTAACATTTTATTCCCTAAATATATTGGCAGGGTGTAAAATAAGGAAGAAGATTTTTGCCTGCACTTACTATGCAATTCTGTGAAAGCTCTTAAAAAATATGACCATAACGCCAAAATTCGGATACACAATTTCCACGGCTTTGTCCTGTACAAAAGAGAATGATAACACATATATCCCGAAAAGAAAAACATACGCATATCGATCACAATTATGAAAAATGGGCAGCAACCACGCCACATATATCAACAACCAATAAATAATCAATTTCATTCCACTGCCCTTCCTTCTTTTTTTACAGAACATCAACCATGCGCCGAAAATGCTTCAGCTGCACCGCTTATGAATCATAAAAGAGATGAAAATGTTGGATCGAAGAAACTGAATTTCTCTGGATATAAAAAAACGCAATATTTCCTTAAAAATTATCTTAAAACTATGTTTCTAGAAAATTAAAAATATTTGATTGGTACAATTTGATTCAAAACGGCAGATATAGGCTTTTTAGGATACACAACCATCGAAGGTTCCAAATGTGTCAGAAATCGTCACTATTCTACTCCGTGTATGTAGAGTTCATTGTATGAAAAAAATATGCCCTCGGAGGGCAGAATATATTGCGTATACTGGCGCAGATAATTCAAATGTTGACACGCTTTGGTCACGCAAGATACCTCGTGGTTGTGGCGGTTGTGGTGCAGTGTCCTGCGGGATTTTGTTGTTGATTTATTGGGGCATTGGGGTAATGTAATGAGAGAAAAATTATCTGTAAGAACCGTGGGGAAAAATCTAATCCGTACGTAATCTTCTCGGGACGTACTTTGTGGCAAAAGTATCTGGCGAGTCGGAGACACTTTCATCACCATTAGGTGCGAAGAAGGTGAATGTATTATTGGTTTGCTTAGGTCGCTTAGGTAATGCGAATAGGTATTTGTCAAGCCTATCCTGATCCGAAAGCCCATTGCTGAGTGTGAACGCACGTAGTGGAAAAGTCTGTGAAGCCTGCTAAAATGTTGCCGAATGTCCCCCACTTAATTTTGGTAATTGTGCTGACTTTAGCCTGGATGAGGATAGAGCTGTAACAGATTGAAAAGTTTTCAATATCAATTTTATCTACATGTTGATGTCTGGTGTGTCTATGATGTTTTTCGTTCACTGCCTTTACCCAAATTCTGCAGTAATGAGGCAGGAGACCTCGGTATTATGGTAGTAGGCAGATCACATCTCGGTTCAAAGGATCACATCAGAAAGTTCACTGTTCAAAGGGTCTAATGTTCATAGGTTCTAACCTTTGAAAGTTAGACCTTTGGAATAAGAAGTCCAACGTTCAAAAGGTCCAAAGAGGGGTGCTCAGATGCATGAGAGTGTGGTGCATGATGCTGCAGAGGTGTGCTAAGACACCTGAGAATAGGAGGCAATGAGGGTGAGGGTTAGGTTACTTACTTATTTACTTGTTGAGTCGGCTCCATCCTTCAGATGCAGAGCCCAGATGGGCAGCCTTCAGTTTCTTTCTGCATTATGCAATAGCTGATGCATATAAGCTTGGACACCAGGGTAGGGCATGCATGAGAAAGGATGGCCTCAGGATCGAGTGGATGTGTTTCCCGAGCCTGCATCCCACACCGTACTCTGGCTGTGTACATGTTGTGTTTGAAGAGGGATTCTCATCTTCCGGCTTCTATAATATATTTTTCAGCTCCTTCTTGCCTCTGCAGACTGATTTGGTACCACTTTTGGCCATCCTCCCTTTTCTGGCTCAGCTCTTGGCTCTCAAAAATGAAGTGTTCCAGGGAATCCTCTGCAGCCCCACATAGTGGACACATTCTACTTTCTCCCATGTGCCTTTGGACTATCCCTGTGGCGAGCACTGAGTGACCTGTAAGTAGCCTGATCCTAGTCCGTGTTGCCAGTCTTTGCTTACAGTTGTATCTGCTTGCTGGCCAGAAGCCAGTAGGTGGGGTGTAACTCAGGTCTTTCGGCAGTAATTCTGACAGCCAGCGTATACTGATCATTGTCTCACTCGCCTCCTTCACATCGTCCTTCATGCCTTGGTCGATAACACTCTGGTATATTTTGTGCCAGTATTTTATGTCACTCCCTTCCTCCATGTAAACCAATTGTACCCTCGCCCCTCGCCCTGCCGTTTTTAATCTCCACGGTCGCTTTTTGTATCATCGTTTTTACGTTTTGCCTGTTTTTAATCTTCACGATCCCGTTGTGTGTCATTTTTTGCTTGTTCTGTGAATACATGTATGGACGTATAATTCTCTCATTGCTGGTAATTTGTATTTCTCAAGGCCATGGTTGCAATAGGGGCAATAGGTTAGGTTAGGTCAGGTCAGGTCAGGTCGGTTGTGTATGCCCTTGGTCCCTATTTAGGGTAATAGGGACCAGGGGCATACACAACTGACCTCACCTGACCTGACCTGACCTGACCTGACCTAACCTAACCTAACCTAACCTAACCTAACGTAACCTAACCTAACCTAACCTAACCTAACCCTCATTTCCTCCTATTATCATGTGTCTTAGCACACCTCTGCGGTATCATATGCAACCCACTCTCAAGTATCTGAGCACGCCTTTTTGGACCTTTTGAACATTGGACTTCTTAATCAAAAGGTCTAACTTTCAAAGGATAGAGCCTATGAACATTAGACCCTTTGATCAGTGGACCTTCTGATGTGATCCTTTTGAACCGGAGATGTGATCTGCCTACACCATAATACTGGAGGCCCCAGTGTCAAAGTATGACATTTTCGACGATATCTCATAGGTGCGAGTGCCCTGGAGACAGGACAATTGGTGCAAATTTTATCAACCTGGTGCGAATTTTTAGACTGGTGCGAGGAATGTGACACTGGAAACCAAACAAATAATGGCTAATGGTTATAGAGAAACAGGAGGGGCCTTTTAAAAATTCCTCAACTAACTAACTAATAAGAGAGGTAGCATTTCATCGTGTTGGTAGGAATGGGTGCGTTTTTCTCCCTGCTATTTGACAGATTGGTGCAAATTTTTGGTGGCTGGCGGTGTGAGAATTTTAGATGGCTGGTGCGACTCGTCTGGCGCTGCCATACTTTGTAGACTGGGAGGCCCTCTACCTTGGTAATTCTGCAAGGAGAGTATTTAAAATCAAATACTGTTGCAGGGCGCCGCCATAGGTGGATCCAGGATTGCCGATTGGAGGGGCACCTTCCTGGGGGCGCCGGACCAGGGGCGCCACTTATGACCGGCAAAACCTATCAGGTGGGCGCCAAATCCTATCGGTGGGCGCCGACTTCGTATCCTGGGGGTGGGGTGGGAGGCGACATTTCAGGCGCCATCGACCTTTCAGGGGGCGCCGAGGGTCGATGGGGGCACGTGCCCCTGCCCCTGGATCCGCCTATGGGCGCCGCCACTGAATTTTACAAGGGGATGGACCCGGGTGGTGCTGACCGGGGTGAGGTGAATTTTTAGCATATTTGGCACTTTACAGGGTGCACTTACAGTTACCCATCCAACTGAAAAAATGCATAAACTCACAAAATAGGTGGTCCATACTTAACTGTAGAGTGTTCCTTCATGTTTTCGCTATGAAATAAGATACAAATCTAAGTCTAACACACACTTCCACGAGCTTAATTCATATGTAAACAATGCATACCAACAGTGCACTTCTCTCAGCCGGCACCATTAACTGTAAAGGAAGTTGCAAAATTTCATTGTGGGGAATACAGAAAGTCAGATATTATAGAAACAAAAATTCACTAATTGAACTGTGTTTTGTTTTACAATTTTTAGAGTATTAAATATACTATTTTCTTTTAAAAGGTCTGTAAATTTAAATGTAATATTGTGATGAGAATTAACAAATGCCTCAAAGTGCCAAGAACCATTCTCACGAAAATGTGTGCGGACCCAAATTTTTCTTTGGATTTGAATCACTAGCAGATTCAGAGGGCCAAGGTCCTCTCAAAATGAAAAAAAACCGGCGATTTTCTTCAGAGAAACAATATTTTTTACGATTTTTCCCGACTAATCCCTCACCCCCTTCTCAAACGGCGCTCCTGCATCCTAACCTAACCTAAACATGTCTTGATTTAGTGAGCCGGCCTGCAGTCCACCGAGCCTCTGGCTCTGTATTAACCTAGCCTGCGGCGCCGACAATCGCCTTCGTCGGCCTCAGCTTTGCCGGTTTCGCCGGCAAAGGCTGGCCTCCTCAGGACTCTTCAACCTGTTCCGTGTGTGCCGTCCCGATTTGCGACTAAAGTTTATGCAAATTTGGTACGCTTTCACAACGGTGCTTTACCTCTGGTCCAAAGGTACCAATGGTTTCCATCAGTTGACGATCGGCTGCCATTGTCTCTGGTCATTTCCGGTGTAATTGTTTATTTACGGCGATGGACTGTGCGTGATTAAGACTTTCAGGTTAAAGAGATACGCGAAAAAATTTGTATTTGCTAGATCAAAAGTTCTCAAAAAGTTGTTTCAAGTTCTATTCTCATTTTTGCGAATTCGGCCTGCAAATGTCTTCAAATTGCTCTCAAAGTCAACATTTCTAGACAACTTTACCGGTACACCTCATATCGGTGTATATGACATACTCACGGCTAAGGCTATCAATTTCTCTAAGAATTAGGTCATATCTATCATAAACAGTGATGTAGAACTCTGGACTACTACATAAAAAATTACTTTAGAAAAACAACATCTCTTTTGAAACAGAAATATAGGGCTTAAAAGAAATCACAATTAACCAATCAGAAGCCTAGGAATTCTCATACCGGGGTCGCGTGACCTATCTGAGGCAAAAGTTTTGTCATCCTGGGGCTGAAGCAGAAAATGAGTCAAGACCCGAGGTACGAAACCGCTGAAGACTTGAGTAATTATATTTTTCCGTTTCTATGGCAAACTAATTCATTTTGTAGTTTTTAAAAGCTTTTAAAATTAATTCAAATACAAATACAGAAGAACAGATATTTCTATTACAAAAACATTCCTTTTCAACTTTAAATAGTTTTCGAAAAGTAAGTGATGGGTGAAGGTTTCAGCATTTTATCGGAACTGTTAACCTATTTCGATAATAAGTGAGTGGCCTCCCAAAATTTTGCCGAAGATACAAAAATAATTAATAGTTTCGTAATCAGGATTTTTCAAATAGCAAGAAACCACAATAATATTTTTTCTCGTATCTCCCTTTAGGTAAGTGTGGAAAATCGGGGTTTAAGTGGGAGTGGCGCTACGGGACCTCGCTGAATAGAAGGAGGGTGTCTTGCTGGTTCCGAAAATGTATCATTTCTATAGAAAATCTTTCGGAGAAAGTGTACGTCCTATTTAAGATTAGCCCTATCAGGATTGCAATGGTGTCCAGATACACTGTCTAATTGCAATTGAAATTGTGCATGGAGTATGGAGTGGACAATCAATGGTCAAAAGTTCAATGGTCCTGTGGATTTTTTCTCCACTGTGTATTAGTGCCTTCCTAGTTTTGTATGCCTGACAGCCTGTTCTCCTTTCAGAAATGGCTTTTGTAAGTACTTTGTGCTATGCCCATTTTTTAATATTGTTTTTGCCATTATGTTTGTACGGGAATGGGATGGATTTCATGAAGCAATTCACATTTATCCCTCTGGCACAGAAACAGGCTAAAAACTTCCATTGATTTGCAGACATCAAATGATTGTCAGCAATAGATGCAACTGTCAGGCATGTCAATAGTGAATGAAACCTATGAAGAAACTGAATTGCCAATTGGAGCATGGGCAGGAAGACTGGGGTGTAGGGGCGATGCAAGAGCTTGGCACCTGCCTGAGGCAGTACCGCTGCATGCATTTGTCTGCTGAAGAACAGTGTCTCTTCTTTGACCAAGGCACCATTAAAGGGAATGTGGCACCTTTATAACGTGATTTTAACTCAGATAGCTAAGTTGTAAAGCAAGTCGGAGGACCCGGTATGCTATATATCATTTGTCTTGGAACTCGATATTTCCGAAGAAAAAAGCTAAAACCTACCTGAAATGTACCTCTCATGTACCTCTCGCCAGGCGGCCATTGTTGTGAGCTGCTGGTGTGACGACATAGGCTGACGTCACGATGAGCATCAGCCAGTCAAACCCCTTGAAGTGTTTCGAGTATGGTAGTGGTTGCCAGATCATGATGATATAATCCACAGGCTGATATTTATTTCTTTTCCTAAAGGAGTATTTTAAAAATCAAAATATTGAGCTTATTGTACATTTTTTTCAGAGAAATCATGAGTGGTTTCATTATTTTCGGCTAAAAGTACGTCTAATTACATTAAATTCCAGGATTCGACCAAGGTGCCACATTCCCTTTAAGGAAGGATGTTCTTGTAGTTAGAAGAACAACTTTGGAATGTTCTTATTTCCGAAATTATATATTTTAATGGCCTTGAGTATTTCAAAATATTGTTTCTTCTGATTCCATCAGAGAAAAGCAAAGTGAAAATTGAATGTATCTTGAGGTTGCATTCTAGGTTGGAATCTCCCTACTTCACAAGCTAACTTGCTCTCCAAATATTTCACGGATGTCTCAAATTGGCTAGTCGGACTTTGTTTTTTTACCGTTCTGGACTATTTTAAAGAAAATGAAAAAAATGGTCTATTCTGGAATATCTACTTGAAGGAATGGGTTCGTTTGATGCTTGAACAATAGTTTTTTTAACATCACACCAACTGCTGAGGTCATACAGTGTTGCATGGGGGAGGGTAATAAGTTAGGTCTGAGCTTGGGTAGGGCATCAAGTCTTGCGTCTGGGTTGACTTTAACCCTATGGCCACATTTCTTCAGTAAAATGTGGTGCAGCTCATCAGGCCCTGGTGATTTTAAAGTGTTGAAATAGCCTAATTTTGTTCTGACCTGCTCCCTGCTGATGTTTGCCTCTACCAGTGCTGTCGCTGGTAAACTATTTGGAGCTATGATATGTTTTTGTCTTCTTTCGGGAAGGCACCATTGACAAAGGGTCTCATGGCTAGAGGAATCATTTGAGAATGTTGGCACTTGAGCTCGCTTCGGCCCGACCCGGCCATCATTTCCAAGAAGTGCTCTACATGATCTCACTTCCATTCTTAATAAGTCTTATAGACTCATCTGCAGACGTTTTCAACTCTTAATTCACCAGCAGTGCTTAAAATCAGTACAAGTCACAAATATGTGTTATTGGAATAAATGTCATGTAAAGCATAAAGAATAAGCATAAATAATTTCAGAATAAAGCATAGGTAGGAATTAGGAGCATGGGGTTAAAGGAACAATTAAAGAGCTTTTGATCCTCAGTATTTCATATATTCAACCAAGTTTCACGGCAACAAAGATTTCCATTCAGTCACCTAACGACACGACAAAACGACAAAACAGTTAAAGACAACAGAAACTAAAAGTAAGGAACACATGCATACGATCAGTTGCAAAATAAAAAAATAAATAAGTAGAACATAAATTGTTCGGCGATAAATATCAAGGCACATCCAGTCATAGCATAGCATCCAGTCCAGGCATACCAGAGGTGCAAGGCCCACCTCTAATATCATAGAACAATGCACTTACGGTTTGGCCCGACCCGGCCACGTTAGCGCTTTTGGCCTTATTGTTCTCCCGTCGATGTTTCTATCGTGTTCCATCTGAATTGGTTGCTAGCAAGGCATTATTTTATCGTGGTTAGACTTACTCTGCGATTTAGTCGTACTTATATAAGAAAATGACAAGGAGTCGTCTAAGAAAGTTTAAGCTAACCTTCAGCTGCCATTTGAAACAGAAGCGTGTGCTCAGTTATCGCCAGTAAAGGTGGCTTGGCTGTTTTTTAGTGCTGGTGCCAGGTGAAAGAGCCAGGCTATTGGACAGATTTACGACGCGATAGTACGGGCTGCCTGCCTCCGCTCGTGGCCGCGGAGACGGCTTTTACATTCTGACTAAGTCACAATGGTCTCTTCTCATTCCACAATTATTTAGTAGTTCAACAGAAGATTAATGTGCTGCCAGGATGTTAGCATAAGTGAAAATGGACAGTTTACGCCTGAGGTGAAACTGTAATTTTGTGGTTCATTCTGCTCCAGTTTTCTTTTCCAGCAAGTACTTAATCGATGCAATATCAAGCTATCCATCATCATTTCGTTCCATGGTCGGGCGTTTCTTCTGCGCCAGGGTGTCATCATCCTTGGATTTTTTTGCTTTTTCAGGTCTACAGAGTCTTGCAGCCATGGGCAGCAATGTGAAATCAGGAACCCTTTATGTGGGAAACTTGCCACTCGATGCAACAAGAACAGAGGTGGAGGAACTATGTGGAGAAGTGGGACCGATCAAGAAGTGCTTCGTTCTCAAAGGTAAAACAGGACTTTCTGCTAACACAAGTTGGAATGAACGTGGTTATGGAGTGTTACAATTGTTACTTTGTGTTACAGATGAATAGACTTTTGGTCTTTGAATACATACTTTTTCTCTCTCTCCGCACTTGTGCCAAACTTGAGATATGCATTGTAGTATTATTTACTCAGTAAGTTACTTTGGATTTCAGCTAAGGGTGGAGGATCTTCGTACGGGTTCGTCACGTTCGCGCTGCCGGAGGACACGGACACAGCCGCTGCTGAACTGCAGGGTGCCACGCTCCGGGGAAACGCCTTAGCCGTCTCCCTCTCTACCCGCAAACAGAGGGCGCGCGAACGAGAGAAACGCGACAGTGCCGTCTCTGGGGACAATGAAGTACCAAAGGTGGGACTGGGCGGCCCCGAGGGAAAGAAAATCGAGACGAAGCGTGTCGTGGCCTCCACCAAAGGCGCAAGTCCTGTTCACGCCCCGACAAAGAGACCAGCGAAGAAGCAGAAAGCTGAGAGTGGGGAAGCTAACGCGAAGGGTGCTCAGAAGACTGCTCCTAACAAAAGGGTCGGCTCATCGTTCGCAATATGTCCTTCAAGGTACGGATTATTGTGGGTTGGGAGGGCGGAGGAGGCCTACGACCGGCTGACCACTATAAGACTGGCTTCCTTACCTCCCGGCTGATCTCCCCCCTGTTCAACCCTCCAGCTGCGGCCAGGTCCTCTCTGACCCCAACATTGTATTCAACGATGAGTTTTCTTTTTTACTCAGCGTGTGCTATGGCTTATTTCAGTGGGTTGTTCGTCTGTGACTGTGGAGTAGGTAAGGTTGTATTATGAGTAGCCCAATTACTAGCTTACGGGGGAATGACTTCTACAAACACAAAGCCATAACTTCGTAGGTGCTGCTATGTATGAGTTTCAAATGTATTTTGCCATTGAAGGCGCACTTCCCTTTCTGAGTTATTACCATGCCTCGTGAAGAGACTGCAACTAGTCCACTATGAACGAGCGCCTGTGGCCTCGCCGGCGCCTGTACCCGACGTTCTCCCTACTGGTGCCGTTTGATTAGTGAGTGCTTCCTCTAACCCCGCGCGTGGGGCCGCCGTTGCCAGGCAACAGAAGAGTCGGTGCGGAAGCACTTCGCTGCTGTTGGTGCCGTCACAGAGGTGAAGCTGCTGCGCAAACCCAGCGGTCTGCTGGTGGGCTGCGGCTTCGTACAGTACAAGCATGAGAGACACGCCCAGCTGGCCATCGCCAAATTCAACACCAAACCGTTCTTAGGTAAGGCGAGGCTGCGACGGCCTGCCGGGACTGATTTCGCTGAACTTGGTGTTTGTGTGTTAGCTGTTAATGGCGTTTTGGCTCATTTGGAAACAGCTGCTCCTTGAACAGCATTGTGTTGGGTGTTGGGTGGTGTGC
Source organism: Lepas anatifera (assembly GCA_034440635.1). NCBI lineage: Eukaryota > Metazoa > Arthropoda > Thecostraca > Lepadidae > Lepas > Lepas anatifera. The sequence continues at coordinate 5,362,020 of JAOTON010001541.1, read as the reverse complement.
CAACCAGAAATTTGGAGTAGGAGCCACCTTATTGTCCCGCAACCGAAGCTGGGGCTACCGGCACCGCCCAGACATTGCTGTCTAGGGGGACCGCGTATGGGAACTAAGTTCTTGTTTAGTTTGTGTTCGAGACAGATATGGTGGCTAAAACCGTACCAAGATAAATTTGCCTGCTGTGAAGCAAACAAGGGGGCGCTAAAACGTGTCTTGTTTCCATTCGCGGCCTCCCCAAGTGCTATACGTAGCTGGATTGTGACTTGCTTCTTATTTAAGGGGCATACGGTGTTATACGGCGTCGCCAGCTCGTACATTGCTGGTATTTTGGGGGACCAGATCATGCTTTCCTCAGGGAAGACACTGGGACTTGAACCTGTGACATTTGCATCAGGAAGCGGGTGTCCAGTGCCACCAAATCGCCTGTTAATGGTACCCCTAAAATATGTGAGTTGATTTCCACATTTCGCCCGTGCATTTCAAAGATATTCCTCCTCAAAATTGGTATAGAATGTACGAATGTGTGCTTCTGAACCGATGGTATCACACCTGGCGTCCAGAGCTGGATAGCTTTCGACATCGGAATTGGAGTCACTAGATTTGGCTGGTCCCAGAGTCAGCAGAGCCAGCACGTCCGTTAGGGTGCCGTGCTTCTGTTGAGTTGTCCTGCTGGGCGGTGCAGGACGTCCAATCGTGGTGGATTGGGCTGTGGAGAAGTCCCGCTACGACGCGGCGCAGTCCGGAGGCAACGAGGGAAACGGTCGCAAGAGGCCGGCAGAGGACGACGAAGACGATGCGGAAGGTGAAGAGGATGGTGCAGAAGACGGTGAAGATGACGACAGGTATGTGCCTGGCTCAGGATTGTGCGAAGTGCCGAATGATGAAGCTACGTGTTGTTCCCAACTCTCACATTGTTGGGATTGACGAGTGGCTGGCACGGGATTCGAACCCTTGCATTCAGTTCGACAGTAAGGTATGATTCCGCTTGGCCGTCCACTCACTAATGTGTGCGTCGGGCCCAATGACTGCGTTAGCCTGAAAGGTAAAGGTGTAAGACAATTTTGAATTTGAGGAATTTCAGTGGCTCAGAATCGGTCTGTGGTCCAGCTATAATTTGGAGTTTGCTCAGAGGAGAAATTGTGTTGTCTTCTTGCTACCTTCTGAAGCTATTTCTGTCTTTCACAGTCCTCGTATGACTCGATTTTTCAGCGCACTTGTGAGCAGAGGTCGCAAGAACAGTTTATGGGATGGCGACGAAGCTGAAAGCGACAAGGAAGCAGAAGAAGATGAAGAAATGGGATCCGAAGACGGCGGTGAAGATGATGCAGAAGAAGGCTCAGACGCTGAGTCTGAAGACGATGGCAGCGAAGAGAGTGAAGATGACGATGATGAAGAGGATAGTGAAGCGGCCGACAGCGGTAGTGACGAAGATGACATGCCTCGAGACCAGCCTCAGAAGTCAGAAAAGACGAAGGAGCGTCGCGGGGCGGACGTCAACGAGGGGAGCACGCTGTTTGTGAAGAACATGTCGTTTGACACGGAGGAGGAGGCGCTGCGGGAGCTGTTCGGGCAGTTCGGGCGGCTGAAGTACGCGGTCCTCTGCGTGGACCCGCTGACGGAGCACCCGCGTGGCACCGCCTTCGTGCAGTACCAGGTGGGTGGTCCGCCGTCAGCTGGCGGAGGGCCGGACGTCCCGTACACTGTCACAGCTCCGTTACCACGCACTGTATCGACAGTCAGCTCGGCTAAATGGAAACATTATGAGAGCTTTGTCATCGGTATGTGGCTGAAAGTTTTTTATGAATATGCTATTATTGTCTTACAGTATATTTTTAAATAAGTAAATGTGACCCAGCAACTGAGAGCAGCTTTGGATTAAACTGAGTTTGGTGACAGTGGCCGGACTGCGGTAACGGGAGGCTGGTGACTGGTCCGACTGCGGGGTAACGGGAGGCTGGTGACTGACCCGACTGCGGGGTAACGGGAGGCTGGTTTACTGGTCCGACTGCGGGGTAACGGGAGACTGGTGACTGACCCGACGGCGGGTAACGGGAGACCGCCATGGAACGGGGGCGGCGATTAATGGGTAACGAGGGCGGTGACTGGCCCGACTGCGGGGTAATGGGAGGCTGGTGACTGGCCCGACTGCGGGGTAACGGGAGGCTGGTGACTGGTCGACGCGGGGTAACGGGAGGTTGTTAGTGGTGACTGGTCGACTGCGGGGTAACGGGAGGTGTTAGTGGTGACTGGTCTGACTGCGGGGTAACGGGAGGTTGTTAAGGGTGACTGACCCGACTGCGAGGTAATGGAGGTTGTTAAGTGGTGACTGGTCTGACTGCGGGGTAACGGGAGGTTGTTAAGTGGTGACTGACCCGACTGCGAGGTAACGGGAGGTTGTTACGTGGTGACTGACCCGACTGCGGGGTAACGGGAGGTTGTTAAGTGGTGACTGGCCCGACTGCGGGGTAACGGGAGGTTGTTAAGTGGTGACTGGCCCGACTGCGGGGTAACGAGAGGTTGTTAAGTGGTGACTGACCCGACTGCGGGATAACGGGAGGTTGTTAAATGGTGACTGGCCCGACGCGGGTAACGAGAGGTGTAAGTGGGACTGACCGACGCGGAAACGGGAGGTTGTAAATGGACGGCCCGACTGCGGGAACGAGAGGTTGTTAGTGGTACGACCCGACTGCGGGATAACGGAGGTGTAAATGGTGACTGGCCCGACTGCGGGGTAACGAGAGGTTGTTAAGTGGTGACACGACGCGGGGTAACGGGAGGTTGTTAAGTGGTGACGACCCACTGCGAGGTAACGGAGGTTGTTAAGTGGTGACTGGTCTGACTGCGGGGAACGGGAGGTTGTTAAGTGGTGACGACCCGACTGCGAGGAATGGAGGTTGTAAGTGGTGACTGGTCGACTGCGGGAACGGGGGTTGTTAAGTGGTGACTGGTCGACTGCGGGGCAACGGGAGGTTGTTAGTGGTGACGACCCGACTGCGGGTAATGGGAGGTTGTAAGTGGTACTGGTCTGACTGCGGGGTAACGGGAGGTTGTTAAGTGGTGACTGGCCCGACTGCGGGGTAACGGGAGGTTGTTAAGTGGTGACTGACCCGACTGCGAGGTAACGGGAGGTTGTTAAATGGTGACTGGCCCGACTGCGGGGTAACGGGAGGTTGTTACGTGGTGACTGACCCGACTGTGGGGTCGGCAGAATGCCGAGGAGGCGGAGAAGGCGCTCCAGGCGGCGTCAGACCCGGAGCAGGTGGCCCTGTTCACGCTGGACGACCGCCGGATAGAGGTTCTGCCGGCGGTGGGACGGGAGGAGATCCAGCGCCGCCACCAGCTGCTCAAGGACAAGGCTCTGGATGGAAAGGACAAGCGGAACCTCTACCTGGCCAGAGAGGGCTGTGAGTGTCCACTGGTGCTGCGACCTGGTGCCGGATGAGCATGTGGTTGTATCATCCAGTCGTTATCGTGCTTGGTATAGGTGGTAACCATCAAACCGGTCACTAAAAATACTGAGCCAATTTCGTATTCATTATACTACTCGTTGGCCAGGTTTGTGATGACACTAGCAGAAATGCGTGGACATGAAACTGACGAGCTGTTTGTATTCGTGTCCGTTCCCGATTGTGAACAGTTTTCCTGTACCGGCAGTGGTGCGTGAAGGCAGCAGAGCGGCGGAGGGCGTGTCGCGCGCCGACCTCAACAAACGCGTCGGTCTGGAGAAGTGGAAGACCAAGATGCTGAAGAACCTCAACATGTTCGTCTCGCAGACCCGGCTCTGCATTCACAACATCCCCCTGGAGGTGGATGATGCGCGGCTGCGCGCCATCTTCAAAGAGCACGTGCCTGAGGGTGTCATCACTGAGGTAAGCAGCGCTAGCCAGGGACGATGACTGGTGACCAGACTGCTGATCTGATGCCACAGTTTTGGTAATGCGCAGGTACTGCAGCTGTACCAGTGCCAACGCATTATCAGGTCAAGCTACCTTCCTCACGAGTCAGTGTGCTTGAGAGGACTGTCACAGGCCACATTTCAAGCATCTGAATACAGCTTTTGCGAGCGTAGGAAGCGTCGGAAACTCAAGGCAATTGGATAGCAGAATGTGGTAACCTCATGCACTGCACCCCCCCCCCCACGACTGAAGCGCTCTGGGCCGTGACTTGAGCGGGTGCCGTATAACGCCAGGCGCCCGTGCGGGTCTGTTGTTCGGCAGGCGCGGGTAATGCGGGACAGACGGGACGTGAGCCAGCACCCGCGCGGCGCCTCCAAGGAGTACGGCTTCGTCACCTTCGCGCAGCACGAGCACTCGCTGGCAGCGCTGCGCAACATCAACAACAACCCGGAGGTCTTCAAACCCACCAGGGTAGGACCGCCCGCCGCTGCGCCGCCGTCCCCGGGAGGGGGCTATGGATGTGAACCTGGTCCGGAGAGGGAATGCTATAGCCTTGAACCTTACCTGTAAAGGGTGTTTATTGTGTTCGCTCTTTTTGCTAATCTAGTCTAGCTTCAGCTGATCAAGATCCTACATGGTTTTCACATATAGGCAGAAAAGACATTCAATCTATCAAAAGTTGTGTCTTTTCTCGCTTTATCACATCATGCCGTGTTCGTGGCAGAGTAATTCCATTCAGAGCTAAAACATTCATCGGACTTTACATATTTCTCCCATCCACTCACTCTGCCCTATCAACCAATGACTTCTCTTCTTGCCCCACAGCGACCTATTGTGGAGTTTGCCGTGGAGAATCGCACTGCACTGGAGGCGCGGCGGAAACGTGAAGAGAAGAGCCGACAGATGAACCCTGCCGGGGCAGCTCCTGTCACCACCCCCCGCTGCTGGGGGCAGACGGAAGCGTGGTAGGCCCGCTCCTGCTGCTGCGGCTGCGGGTGGGGCGCGGGGTGTCCCGGCCGGGGAGAGCCGCGCGCGGTCGGCGGCGGCTGCGGCGGCGACGGCTCCACGGCCGGCACACGCGGGAATGGCGGCCGACCCCGCCAACAAAATGCTACCGCGACTCAAACAGCGGCCCGGCCAGCAGGAGAACGCCAAGGCCATCACCAGGAAAATGCTGAAGCTGGGCAAGAAGAGCCAGCCTCGGGAGCGCGCTGGACACAAGAAGGACGTGGTGGCCGACACCGTCACACGCACGGATGCCAAGGTGAGGCTGCCTCAGAGATAGCGGGTCGTTCAGCAGAGACAGCTGCTGGTCACTGCCTGATTTATCGTTTGCGTTTTCGTTAAGTCTTTTATCGCCGTTATGTATTAGACAAATGTGTATTTTGTCATGAAACCTGATCTTGTCTCTGAAACGGTTAATCCTTTTATCTGTATTTATATAAAAATTTGACCGTTCCTATTCGTGTGAATACTAATCATTTTTCTGGGTCCTTGTTCTCCCGCATTGCTTCTCTTTAACTCGCTATTGCTTGATGCGCACTGTACATCCCTCTCATCCCCTTCTTCATCGCCCACAGAAGAAGAACTCGCGCCGGGAGAAGAAGAAGGAGTCGCGGGCGCGCGGTAAGGAGCGACAGGAAGACGCCAAGTTTACCAGTCTGGTGGATAAGTACCGCCAGAAGCTGGCGGCGCCCCCTGCGGCTAGTGCGCGCTGGTTCCAGTGAAAATGCTGACTTTGGCTCCTCGAGTTACTGTTCATGTAAGTCTTTTGGGCTCTCCTCAAAAGGAACGTATGGCGGTTCTCTAGAGATGAATCAAGCAAGGCCTAAGACAAAGAATTCCCTTGTGCTTTCGTCGGGGTTTGTCTCAGATATGCCAATTTTATTCTGATAAAATTTAAAGTGACGTCGGACATCTTTTAGGGGAAATATTGGCCTACTTATTTGTTGAGGCTGGTCGGAATTATTAAGCCTGGACTCGCACGTACCTGTATGTGAGCATCACATAGGGGACAGGGGAGGCGAATTGCGGCATTTGTGTTGTTGAACGTTTTTGGAATGTTACAGCCATGTTCGGATGTTTTTTATGTAACTGGTGTTAGAAATATGTATGTTTCATGGCTGTCACATTTTGGTGTGTGAGTGGTCGTGCCGTGTAGCAGCTTATTCGGCACGTTTGGTTATCGTGCAAGTGTCCTTCCTCGTTCAGAATTGTCGTCGTGGATAGAGAGGGGTTGCATTTTGTTTATTTTAGGTGTGGAAGTGCTAAAAAGACCCTGAAACGTGGTAAACGGCGATGTGTACTGGTCGGATTACTGTTGGTCAAATGTGTTTATTTTTAACTGTCGAAGTTCAAGGAGCCTACGCCGTGACGATTTAAAACAAATGTGTGTAAAGCCAATGAATAATAAACAGAATGAACCGTCAGGGTCAGGCGAAACGAATGTTATCATTCTTACATACTCTCCTGGTGTGGAAAAGGTTGAGACAGTGATCCCTTTCTTTGAAAGCGTGCACCAATATAAACACTAGGCGGAGGATACGATTCCTAGTTGTAGAGACACACGACCTGTCTACTAAGCCACCGGTCCCTGGTTCAAGTCCCAGTGGAGCCTCTGAACAAGTCGATCAGCTCCCCCAAATCCATCCCAACAGGGAGGGAGTAGGCGACGCCGTATAACCCTGACAGTTGGTGCATCGTTAATCCCCAACAATAACAGGTATATATATATATATATATATATATATATATATATATATATATATATATATATATATATATATATATATATAGTATGCGCCCTGAAGCTGCTCTTTTCATCAATAGTTCAGCTAGGCTACGACTGCATGGTGAGGCGATAGACTGCATTGGGACCTTGAAGAAATTGTATGGTTTCCTAGGCGTTAACGCTTTTTACTGAAGGGGACAATCGGATTATTGGACAGCGTTAAGTCAGTTCGTTATCTGGGAGATGAGTTGCGTGTCTGTCACGAGGCTGTCGAAAATTACGTTTTCGTGGTTCGGAGTGAACGCATTCCTCCTTTGAAATGCCATCAGTCATGTAGCGCAAGTTTGCTGTCGTTTCCTAAATTATCTGTCAACCAAATTATGTAGCCTGTCAACTCTCACGCTAATTTGCGTTGCAGTCAAAATTTCTGGTCAAGAAAAGCCAAATCATGGTGTGGTTTTGGGCAAGAGGCTATCTGGTTCAAGACCTTCTCCACTTTTACCTGAGCCAGTTTTTGGTTACGGTCTTCGTTTTGTTCCCGTACCCCAACTTCCACTTCTCCGGCCTGATGTACGCGGACCAGCGGCCGGCGCAGCTTCTCGCCCTCCTCTCCGTCACCTGGCGGATCCTGGTGCGGTTCGCGCTGGTGCTGCCGATGGCGGTGCTGACCTCCTGCCTGCTGATGGCCGCCGTGCAGGAGGGCCCGGTGCCGGTGACAGCCGACCAGGCGCTGACCTCAGCGCTGCTGCTCCTGCTCCTGTGTGTGACGTCCCAGCTGCAGCCTGCAGTCTACTCGGTGACGGTGCTGCCGTGGATGCCTGGCAGTCCCTGGCTGGAGCTGCAGCTGCTGACTGTGTCCCAGTACTGGCTGTGGCTGCAGCAGGCCCTGGCCGAGGCTCCCGGCCTGGTGATTAGACTGCTGGAGAACGTGGCGTTGCTGACGCTGTACATCCTGTATCTGGACTGGGTGACAGACTTGCTGAAGGTGGTGTTGATGGTCACGGCACCACCGTTGAAACCGCGGCCTCTCCGGAATATCTGCTACCGCAAATTCGCTGCTGGCGTTGACGAGTTTTGTGGAAGTTTCTAGAGTGGGACGTGACTTAAGCCCAGAACGGCCGCCAAAGTAGCTGAGTCATCGTAGTGTGATGTATTGCCCGCGTGGCCTGTGTCTTGCGAGTTGTCACTTTTTGCCTGTCGGGCTAAACCTTCTCTTCCTGTGGCGAAAAAATACATTGTCTCAAATTGTTCTCCGTCTTGGTGAATTGTCTCGAAATATATAATAAAATTTGACATATACCTATTTGGATGTATACTGGGAACGAATATTTCGTTGATCTCCGGAGGATTACATGTAGCATTGTAGGATGAATTGGGTCTGAAAAGCCAAGCCCCCTGTCCTGGAAACCATTCCGCTGATCTTTGTCCCATTCCTTGCATCCCAATCCATTGAACCTCAGCACATTGTCCGTCTCTCCGGCAGATGGCAGGGTAGTCGCCGTCGTTTTTGCGTGTGGCCCGCGGCCGTCGGTGGCGGGGGTGTATTGGCTGCTACCCAAGAGGTGGCGTCCGGGGGCGCTCCTGCAGTACTGGCGTCAGCCGCAGGGCGGCGGCACGATCGCCCGGTGCAGTCTGTTCTGCGACTGCAGTGGAGGGGTGGGCTGCGTGAGCTCCCATGGCGTGATGTGACCGCCCGCTGTGCTCCGGCAGGCGGCCTCGTGTTGCGAACTGACGGCTGCGATCCTGAGTAGCTCACAGGTAACGTACGCGGTATTGCGAGCTGAGCGTTTGATCTTATGGGGATTTTTCAATGCATATATTGACATTGGTCGCGTTGGGTTTTATTTCTGTAGAAAAGTTGCTCCAGGTCTTGCCGGTGGAGGCCAATCCAGGGGGGGTGGTGAATTCGGTCATTCCCTCCAAAATCGAAATGAAGGTAATACCCTCCCCCCAACGCAAACTTGTGTTTCAAAAGTGATCAATTGGGGAGGTGTCCATCGGGAAAAAAATATCTTGAGCATTTCTATTCGTTTGGAGGGTGCCTCTATGAAGGTGAAGGAAATTTCCCGGAGAACAAAGGCTGAAGACTAGTTTTGCTTTTCCAGCACGATTTGATTTCAAGCTAATGTGGAACATAGGTTTTGGCATGGCGCGCTTGAGGGGGCGCTCTCACTTTAAGGGGTTATTTCGGTGTAGCTGATGTGAAAATTCATTCAATACACCAGTTTAATCCCGCCGGCCGCCCAATGTTTTTTTTTTTTTTTTTGCTGGCCGATGTCACGGGCTGCCCCCTCGCCCAAACCTGGATGCATCCCTGCTCTCCGGGGTAACTAGGTGACCGTGTGCCGATGAGGAGCCTTTTCTAATGGTGGGCTGCATTCCTACAAAAACTTCAGGTGGCCTTCGCTCTTATTTTTACTTATCAATATGTGTTACGGGGCTGCTCTGCTTAAGCAAGGACAGGTTTAACTTTTTTACGTGAAATCACTACAGGGTTCCATCGGTGCCAAGGTGCTAGAATCATTATGATGCCCAATTTGAGTGTGCGTTTATGATGTTGGTTTGGCGTTTTAACCTTCGCATGTTTGACAGGTATGAGTCACTTTCGCCAGGATAGGGGAAAACAAGATCCCGCTTTTAACTCGAAAACTTGAGGCCTGGGCAGATATGTGAAAAAAGTTAATCGAAATTGCTATGGAATAAACACAAGTTATTTCATTCGGTCGTGACAATACTGAGGTCACTAGAGGTTAGGCGATATTAAAATTGCGTGAAGGCGGTGTATTTAGAAAACCTCGCTTATCTCAGGACCGCAGATAGCTGGAAATTTTGTTCGAGAGTCACCCAAAAGCGCTCAGGCTGCTCTTTCAGTGTTTTAACATCAAAGTCCGAGTCACACCAAATGCTACGACCCTATCGGTCACCGAGCGCCACGAATTTTAGAAATGCTCTCAGGCTGAAATGTCATACAGGACCTATTTTGACGTCGTTTGTGTGGTGTAAGAGGCAATAGTGAACAGTATTACCGGGACTATTTGAAATATTTTGGAAGGAAAGAACTGCGCAATGCCTACGAAAAGTATGCACTGCGTTGTTATGCATTAGGTTAGGTATGCATTGTGGTCAACCGAGGTCAAAGACAATACTTGAACCGCAGCACGATATCATTACTCTTTACCTTATAACTCCGTAGCAAGGAGAGATATTGCAATTATTGAGACACCATCGCAATACTCTCGCCAGTCATTTTCGAATAATGCATACTATTGTCATTTTAGGTTAAACTGGAAGGTTGACTTGGCTTTACGAACGAAATGGTCTAGTGTGGTCGATTAGTCATGGTGTACATGAATCGACACAAAGCGATAAGGCAAAACGTCTGCATAATTCTGCTAACGCGCTCACTGGAGAGGGCGTTGGAGCCCCCGCCTAGTTTTTCGAGATGGTCGGAATAACCGCTCCCGGCACAAAAACGCTTCTTTCCGCATAGGCGGGTCCAGGGTTGCGGACGGGGAGGGAACCCACGGTTCGGGACAGGGGTGCCATCCGGACTAGGGGGCCGCCACTTTTGGATGGCGAAACCTATCAGGTGGGCGCCAAATCCTATCGTGGGGCCGCCTGTACTCGCATCCTGGGTGACCATTCCAGGGGGCTCCGAGGGTTCAATGAGGGAGGGGAAGTGGCCTCCTTGCCTCCTGGATCCACCTATGACTTGCTGACACTTGAGGGAAGAGATCTGCGCGTTGATTGGTGGAATAATTATATAATTTGGTCGGTATTATTTTTTACTAATAGGCCTTCAAAGTCAAGCTTATATTTTGAGGCTAGTGCAATGGCGCAGTTGCACCGGCTTGCATACGTTTTAAAGCAAGTGATGATGTTACAATATCATATACTTGGGGACTCTATTCCAAAGTCACATCCCTTGAAAGGGCAAGGTCAAGATAATTGTGGACTTTTCAAGGTCATTGAGCCTGGTGCTTTCAGCGATGTGGTCGTCATCCAGTATGACATATATTATTATATGCTGTTATAGTAAAGGTTATCCAATGCTTATTTCAAGGTCGAAGGCCAAGGACAATGGGTTAAGGTCGATTTCCTATATTAATATCCAATTTAACTACTCCTATGGATTTAGTACTAATTGTACGTTATGGAGAGTATACTAGAGCGTAATGTCATTGGTCAAAGATCATGAATGATATTGACCCTAAAATGTCATAAAACACTGCATGAAATCATACTTTCACAGTTATAATCTTTTTGTAGTGGATTGAAATGTTATTCCGGACAATCACTGCATACCTACTTCAATAGGTTAACGGTACGGCCAATTAAGATAGAGATAGATAAATCGGAATGGATAGAAAGCCATATATACATGTATATATCTCAAATTTAAAAACCTTCACAGCTACTTACAATGCAGTTCACGGATTGAAGTTACCATTATGTCTGGGATACCCGGATAATCTGACATTTTAGCTCGGGCTAGTAAAGTTTTGAACCTAGTCAGTTGGTCTCTATGGAAAATCAGTTTCAGAAATTTGAGCAGGTTGGCCCTGTAAAAGGGTCGGACAAGGTCCAGGATAATAATGAATCTCGAATACCAGAATTCTAACCCTATGTATTAGGCCATGTCGTGATCACCACTTTTCACAGGATCTTTGATTACCGGGTGTTTTCTAATGTATTGATGAGTCGCTGATTACGATTTTCTGGTCGAAAATGTCGAATTCGAAAAATATTTGCCCGCGCAAGCCCTTTGACATTCTTCCGGTTGGCCAAAATTTCGGTGTTTTCATATCTCACGGACAATAAAATGCAACTAATGTATGGAAAGGGCTCTAGAACTTTAAAACAATTGAATCTGAACAATTTGAATCCTTTTTGACTCCTTGAAATATATATTTACCCGAAAAAGTACCTTGGAAAGACAGGGATGTTTGAGCTTAAAAAGATGATAATAGATGGCGCGCATGACGCAGCCGTCAATCAGTGTCCCACTACGTCGCTTATGACAAGAAGCTATTATCCAAAGGAGCTGGATATACTATTTGAGCCTATTATGGATTCGATGAATGAACATTTACCTTCACAAGATGATCTAGATTTCTCTCGCTTGCAGTTTTAAATATTATTGGGAATGGTTGCTTTCAAAGCAGGTACAATTAAGATCAGCCAGCCATATATAGATTAGGTATCTAAGTATGTAGTCACTGCGGATCATTTTCAAGTATCAAAATGTATGCAAGAGCCAGTCGATTATATTTAGATTAGTCTTGCTATCACTAGCAAGGAGAATACCGCATTTCGGGAAAAATGAAGCTACACCACACCTAGCGCCGCCGTCAAGCCATGTATGCTGCCGCTTAACCAGCTCTCGACTGGGGCTGACGTTGTTGGTCACATTATGATGCTGCAGCTTGAAGAGATGGAGGCCAGGGAAGTGGACCAATTTCACGTTTCAATAGCTTGAAAATTAGAACCGACCGCTGATGAAGTTACCGAGACTCACAGAAGAGCATCTGTGGCAGCAAGAAACAAGTACAAAGTTCGCTGTGAAATAAGGAAGCATTGTAACCTGAAGGAAGAGATCAGAAGGCGCCTACAAAACATGAAGATATTGTAAGTATGGACAAAGCATGACAACATTGTTTGACATATAAAGCAGAGCTTTACCATCAAAGGCATCGGCAAACAGAACATTTCTGGAAGACCAGCGAGAAGCACAGAGGTTGTATCTTGGTGGCTTGGATGCAGTCGTGACGGACCATTGGAGACGGCAGCAGCTGCGGCAAGCCACTGCTGCTGCCGCCAATAGGGTCGGATCGGGAGGCCGGCTCGTCCGCATTGGAGCACAATAATATGACAATCACCCGGACAAGTCTAAAAACCACTTCCGTGTAACATTTAAAAATAAGTTTGCCTTCCGAGATTGACTTATGCCTGCCAGAGCCTGTTCGCGTGCGGCGTCTGTCAGCAGCTGGTGTGATGCTACAAATAGGAAGCTCGCTGCTGCATATACCACCATCGGTCGCTGTCAATGGTGCCGTTGCGTTCTGACGCAGCTTCAGCTCCGTCAGAACGCAACATCAGAAACTGGTAGCCACAACGACAGCAGCAGTGGCTTGCCGCAGCTGCTGCCGTCTCCAATGGTCCGTCACGACTGCATCCAAGCCGCCAAGATACAACCTCTGCGCTTCTCGCTGGTCTTCCAGAAATGTTCTGTTTGCCGATGCCTTTGATGGTAAAACTCTGCTTTATATGTCAAACAATGTTGTCATGCTTTGTCCATGCTTACAATATCTTCATGTTTTGTAGGCGCCTTCTGATCGCTTCCTTCAGGTTTAAATGCTTACTTATTTCACAGCGAACTTTGTACTTGTTTCTTGCTGCCACAGATGCTCTTCTGTAAGTATCGGTAACTTCATCAGCGGTCGGTTCGAATTTTAAGCTATTGAAACGTGAAATTCGTCCTCTTCCTGGCCTCTATCTCCTCAAGCCGCAGCATCATAATGTGAACGACAACGTCAGCCCCAGACGAGAGCTGGTTAAGCGGCAGCATACATGGCTGACGGTGGCGCTAGGTGTGGTGTAGCTTCATTTTTCTCGAAATGCGGCATTCTCCTTGCTAGTGATAGCAAGACTAATCTAAATATAATCGACTGGCTCTTGCATACATTTTAATACTTGAAATTGATCCGCAGTGACTACATGCTTAAATACCTAATCTATATAGGCTGGCTGATCTTAATTGGACCTGCTAAAGCAACCATTACTAATAATATTTAAAACTGCAAGCGAAAAATATAGATCATCTTGTGAAGGTAAATGTTCATTCATCGAATTCAAAATAGGTTCAAATCCTATATCCAGCTCCTTTGGCTAATAACTTCTTGACATAAGCGACGTAGCGGGACAGTGGTTGACGGCTGCGTCATGCGCGCCATCTATTATCACCTTTTAAGCTCAAACATCCCCGTCTTTCCAAGGTACTTTATCGGGCAAGTATATATTTTAAGGAATCAAAAAGGTTTCAAATTGTTCACATTCAATGGTTTAAAAGTTCTGTGGCCTTTCCATACATAATTTGCATTTTATTGTCCGTGAGATATGAAAACATCGAAATTTTGGCAAACCAGATGAATTTCAAAGGGCTTGCGCGGGCAAATATTTTTCGAATTCGACATTTTCGACCAGAAAATCGTGATCAGCGGCCATTAATACATTAAAAACACCCGGAAATCAAAGATCCTGTGAAAAAGTGTGATCAGACATGGCCTACTATGTATGCACCTTCATGACACAAATACAGTGCCAGGACACTTGGTCGAGATTTTTGGAAGCAGAGTTCGCCTCAGTTTTTTTAAGATGCCTACTTAAACTAGGATCGTGACCTAATTTCCATGACCTTGAATCGAAATTTTGAGAAAAAAACGCAAAAGGGTCTCAAGAGAGAAATGTACTAAAACGACCATGTCGGAAAACCCCGAGGGGGTAAAAAAACTTGCAAAGGTTAAACGAAGTTCGCGACTTTTATCAACCACAATAACCAGACACTTAAGCTTTCCTTGCACGTTTTATTGTGTCTGCTACAAAATCATTAGGGGACATTGTAATCGGTTATGAAGACCTTGTGTGACTTTTTGCAAGGTCAATCTTCTCAAATTTCCGAAACTGATTTTCTATAGAGACTTATCTGACTAGGTTCCAAACTGTATTGCCACGAGAGGAAGCAAGTCAGCTTCGCCACGCTCCTGTTGTTTGACGAGACGAATTTAGTAGTTTCTGCCCCCGGCAAGTATGCGAGTTTTCTATCTTAATCTGCATGGTAATAAACGGTATGCAATGTCGTATCATATTTCCTGAAACATTTACATCTGGTAGCTGCAGTGAATGCAATTGTTAACGTTCTAAACAAGAGGTCGTGCAGGTGTCATTAGTCGTTAGGGAAAGTGTTTTGTATGTTTGGTTGTTTAGATTGTCGACGTGGTGTTCGGAATGGTCCCGCGCATGGGTAACAAGCCTGCAATGCCCAGGTAAATTTCCACGAGCCATGTCCCGCCGTTCCTGGTGGGATGTACGACATACTGATGAAAACTACTGCTAAAACTAGGCATGTATGTATGTATGTACATTACATGCATCACCACCTTCCCATCTTGGATAAACAGATATTGCTGCTTCGCATAAAAATATCTACTCTCGTTTTCTCGTTTCCCTGGCTCTTCTCTAGTGCTAATTTTCGGTGGCTCACCATGATTCATCGTGCACCTAATTACAGCTCCAATTATCTGCGCAAAAGCTTAGTTTGTTGGGAAGCAGCATGTTAGTGGCGTCCTGTTCGGCCACGGCCCCTGACGGGGCGGCTGTGACGTCCTCTGAGCAGGCTGCTCGTGGTTATACCTCACGCTGAGCTGCTCACCCCACTGCTTTCAGCGTCTGCAGCCATGGATTCCGGATCAGAAACCAGCGAGGATGAGTATGTAGTCTTTTGCTATTGAGCGTCGTTTGTACTTGCGTTTGTCCCCCTGTCCGCCCCCTCCACCCCCTCTGTCTGAGTCTCTGCAGAGATCGGATTTTTTTGCCAACGGAAACCAGGTTTTACCCCAAGATAGGGAAGTTTCCTAAAATGAGAAAGGGTTGTAGAGTCTTATGGGAAAGAAACGGACTATCACCAGCTCACAGAATGAGTAGGTTAGGCACCCCTCTGTGATACCGCATTATATTGAAGTGATGTTTTGCACCTCAATGGGCACCAGCTCCAGTTTTGAGAAGTAGCTGAGAGAATAGCATTCTGTACGCCATTATTTTCACCGATACCTCTTACAATTGTTTTAGGAGGCAGTTCAGCTGCGGAGTTTCGGATGATTTTATGATATCTCACGGTGATAGGGTTTCATATTATAGCGTACAACCCAAACTGAGAGAAACGAACACAGCGGAACTAGCTTGGTGTACCTATGCCTAGTTGGTCTATATGCCATCTGCCTGTGAGTTAACACCTAAAACGAAGCACTTTAAAAGAATCGATTAAAGTGAACTGCTATCCACACTACATAGACACAGCGGAACTAGCTTGGTGCACCTTTACCAAGCTGGTCTGTAGGTAAGCCACCTGTCTGTGAGTTGACACCCATGACGAAACACTTAGAAATGATTTATTTAAGTGAACTGCTAGCCACGCTATACAGCCCTTGAATCTGAGACGCCCTAATACCACAACGCACACGTTCAGTTTGAAAATATTCAATCCCCTGTGTTTCCTGAGATTCACCCGAAATTTTTTGTCAATGTCGGGTTGTTTGCTAACCTCTGTCCTGTAGCTGCAGTTCTCCCCGTCCGTCGTTAGAAAAGCGATAAGATCGAGACAGTTTTCTGTGGCACTGCATGCTGGTCCGCCTGCCGGCACGATACGGCTCGTGCTGTCCATTGGGTGCTGCATGCCGACTCACATGCGATTATTGTGCTGTCGCATTCCTGCTGGTGATTTGTCCCATTCGTTACTGTATCCCTGAGCTATTACAATCACCCGGTATGATGACAAGTAATGCTCCAGAGGTGTTCCTTCGTGACACAAGTGTGGAAAGATGAGGTAAGATGAGCCACGGGGCAAGTTGAGCCACCCCTTATCTCAAGTTCTATGACGTCAGGCTACATGATGTGTCACCTAACAGTGGAGAAGAACACGCGACCTTTCTGCTGGCGTGCCGACGCTGAACGGACGCGGGCGGGTTAGCTAGAGCGGAAAATTCAATTGGAACGAGTTAAACCAAATTTTTATGATGTTCTTGATTCGTACTTTAATAGCGTGTTGCTATTGTGGTACTTCGCCGGGTTGCTATCTTATAACATGCAGTGGTTGGATGAGGGCTGGGAAGTGGACGTTTGGCGTGACGAGCAGCCTTGCAAAACTGTGGAAAGATGAACCATGCCAGCATGGGCTAAGATGGGCTATGGCTCATCTTACACCACCCCCCTCCCTACTTCACTTTTTGCGGCATCGTAAAGGTATAACGCTCGAAAGGGTTTGTCACTGGCGGATCCAGGGCTTCCTTTTCAGGGGCTGCTGGGATAAGACTCAAAGGGGACGGAGCATGACATTAATTTTCTGAAAAAGCCAACCGGGGAATGGGGATGCACAAAGTTCAGCATTTTAAGTGATTTTGCAGTCTCACCTAGTTTTAGTTTTGCTTTTTAGGCATCAACTTGACTTCGTCTTAGTATTCTCCCAGCATGGAGCGTGAAATTTGACAAAGTATTTTTGATAGGTACAGCAGATTTAACATAAGAAGTGATAATGATAATATGGGCTTGCTATATAGCTTAGTGGATAACGCTCGTTTCCCCACGTCATAGGTAATCAGTGGTGGATCCAGAACTTCATTTTGGGGCAGGGGGCTAGCTGGAGCTCGAGCTTCCCCGTCATTACCTCGAGCAGCCTCCAGATGTGCAGTTACTATAGACAATCTGATATTTGAGGGAGGGGCTTGAGCCCCTAGCCCCCTTGTATCGCCCTTGTAGGCCTTGCATTTACAACGTTGATTTTTTATTTTACCTAAAAGTGATAAAAAAAACATTAGAAAAAAACGTTTAAAACCACAACAGCAGTTATTATGAGCCATCGACGAATAATTAATTTCCATAAAAAATTCAATGGTGTCATACCAAAAAAATGGGGCCCCTAGGTACAGTCTTGTCACAGCCAGTCATGAGCTTTACACGGAATGTGGCACCTTCATAACGTGATTTTAACTAGCATAGCCAAGTTGTAAAGCGAGTTGGAAAACCCAGTACCTACTCAATATATCATTTGTCTTGGAACTCGAGATTTCCGTAGAAAAAAACTAAAACCTACCTGCAATGTACCCCTCATGTACCCTTAGCAGCAGGCCATAGTTGTCATTGCTGTTGGTGTGATGACATATGCTGACGTCACAATGAGCATCAGCCAATCGAAGCCCTTGAAGCCTTTCGAGTATGGTAGTGGTTGCCAGATCATGACATCATCCACACGCAGATATGTATTTCTTTTCCTAGAGGAGTATTTTAAAAATCCAAAAATATTGAGCTTATTGTACATTTTGCAGAGAAATCATGAGTGGTTTCATTCTTTTCGGCTGAAAGTAAGCCCAATTACACTAAATTCCAGGATTCGACCAAGGTGCCACTTTACCTTGAAACGTTTCAGAATCTGTCTATGTTCAGAATTATTTTCCTTTCAAATTAGTAATTCATTAACATTCACTGATCCTCCGTTTTGCAAAAAAGACACCCAAGTCACTTCAGAAAAGTTACGTAAAAACACCAGAGGTGCAGTAAAGCCAGGGCCGCTCCTCCGTTTCGTTTCATTTGACCAATCGCCCACGGGACACTATCTAACGACAAAGTGGAATTACGGTGCGACACAACACATATTGCTATGGTTCTTCGGCAACCGCTACGTGATTCGACGATTCTCTCATCCATTTACAGCCGGTTCCACAATGATTGTTTGGCATTAGGCCGCGGTCGTTTTCGCGAAATATCTCTCAAGTGGTGGTCCCTGACGACATCATCAGGATCAGCGAAAACAGTTTTTTGTCCATAATTTTCTAGATTGACATCTCACACAGTTCGTAGGGTCTCAAATTTGAAGAGCCTGTCAAAAACGTTACTAGAAACGAAACATTTGTGAGAAGTATAATCATTTATTATATATTACTTAAAACAAGTGAGACTTATACCCATAAGTGTCGCCACCGGCAAAAAGTGGGGGGGCAGCCAAACTTCAACCTGATGCTGATAAAAAACTTTCAACATCAGGACCAAGAACTGTTCGAATTTGGGCTCCTTGTTGCCTTCCGCAGCGGCTGGATATAAGAATGCCCGGCTTTCTATCATTTTGACTGAGATCAGGAAATTTTGGGCCAAAAGTGGGGGGCCAGGCCCCCCTGGCCCCCTTTTCCGACGCGTATGCTTATACCTACCAATCAGTGTGGAACCGGCTGTACATACATGTGCATTCCTTTGGGATTCTCGAATGCTCAGGACATACGCGTCGGAAAAGGGGGGCCGGGGGGCCTGGCCCCCACTTTTTGGCAAAAAATTTCCTGATCTCAGTCAAAATGAGAGAAAACCGGACATTCTTATATCCAGCCGCTGCGGGAGGCAACAAAGAGCCCAAATTCGAACAGTTTTTGGCTCCTGACATTGAAAGTTTTCTGTCAGCAATCAAATGTTTGAAGTGTGGGCAGCCCACGCCGTTTACCGTTTTTCGCTACCACGTGGTCGACACTTAGGGCAAACTCTTGGATTCTGAATACGCAGGAAAATAACTTACATACACTATGGATATTTGCACCACAACAAAACTCACAAAAACGTTTTAAAAAATTGAGTTACTCATTTTATTTACCTGCTTGCCCTAAAAATGGGATTAACAAGTACACTCTCTGTCGATGGCATCCTTTTTGTTTAGTTAGTTAGTAGTTTATAGTAGTTTATTAGTAGCAACATCATTCAACAAATAACTATTTTAGGACCTTTCCACTAAAAAATATTGAACTCTGAGCTTTCGACTTTATTTTACATACATTCCTCAGCGTTTATGTTCGATTCGGATTTTACATGCCTGCTCACGAAGGTATGTAAAATATAGTCGAAAGCTCCTTTGCCTTTGCGTTTTTTTCTCTGCAGTGGAGAAGTCCAAAATATTCACGCAACCTGCTATATCTCCACTCATGTCATTCCGCGAGTCATTACTAAAATTACACAACTAGTCACCCTGATTATTACTGAACGACAAAAAATATGTGATTTCAAATGAAATGATAACGAACAAGGTTTATATTCTAAGCCTTTCTCTAAGCAGGATCTAGACCTTCCTTTGAGCATGGTTTGAAGTAGAAGTAGTAATAGCCTTTCCCTGTCCTCGGCAATTTTCGACTGATCGATTTACAGAATAGTTTTGCGGCGTGGTGCCATTTGGAGAGTTTGCCACGGTTATCTGTTGGCTGGCAGTGGTGCCGATCTGTTTCTGGGAGCGCTAGGCGAGTGACGTGAAGGTTGGCTGCTGCTCCGACACGAACGGGAGCATCGCCACATGCTTCCCATAATTTACGGCTCTGAAGAATGGAGGCTCACGTAGGAGGAATCCAGCCGAGTGCAAAACATGTTTGTGTGCTTTTCGACGGTTAAAAACGGTTTTGTGAGCCTTGACATGAAGGCAAATCAGAGGCGATCGAAATGTAAGCATACGATAGGTGTTCCAATACCGTTATATATGCCAAAAGTCGTAATGCCCACCGGCGGATCTAGGGACAGGGGAAACTTGGGCACAGGCCCCATAGATTGAAATAAGGTCCTTTTCCTCATCCTTAAATGGTGTGTTGAAACATTAAATCCGACTTATAAAAACTGTCACAGTTAAAATGGACCAAACAACTTGCTTTTGACCAAACGACATGTGTTTGTACGTCCTTCCCCTGTCAACAGTGTGCTCTGCCTGAGGGAACCACATCGCGTTCCACCCCCCCCCCAGCCTCCACCCGCCGGAATCGGGGCCCACTTGGCCCCTCTCCAACCTCGAGCGCTGCACCCACCACTGATAACGCGTCATACGCAAGAGCCTCGTCGTCAGCTAAAAAGTGGGGCTGGGCGGTTTCCAGTGGAACCTCAACTTATGATTGACAGAATGCTTCCCCATCTTAACACGCGCAATGGCGGGGTCTGAGCCACCTTGCCCTTAACGGGGCAGGGGGGCAGGCAGTTACCCGCCCCCTAAGGTCTCGAAATCCACGTTGGTTGGGAAAAAGCGCCAAACGGTGCTACGTATCCTGACCTAAGCTCTTAATTTTTTCACAATTTTGTCAGGTCGAATCAAGGTCAACGAACGTCAAACGTGTCTCTGTTGGGATATAATTGTAGGTATATAAGGTAATGAATGGTTTTCAGTCATGGCATCTGACGTAGAAAGAGCTATGATACTATGTACACCTTCGAAATGCTCTCAGCAAGCCGCGTCGAACTGTGTATAATATGATTTTGTTAGGTAAAATCCAATGCTTAACTTGACCCAGAGTTAGTATAAAATTGAGGCAAAGTACATATAATTAGTATCACAGGGATAAGACAAACCAAATGACGTCAAAATAAACACCATATCTCCATTTGCCACGAAGTTATTGATCTTAAACCAGGTTACCTATGCATTTCCAATGAGGAGGTCATGATTCGTACTTGACCATGGTCATCTGTTTGCAAATCTAGTACAATATTTTGTTATATCTGGTGGGTGCATTCTGTGGTATTAATGCCAATATAACCTTGTTCTTACTTGGGCTATCTTATTTTGTTTGGAGGTGAGGTCACTTGACTTGCACTGGTGACCTGACCTGAAATGAACTAGACCCAGAATCTTGACACAGTCTGCAAAAAAAAAACGAGAAAAGGCATACCAAGTACGGCAGCGCCGTTTTCAGGCTATCTGCAAAAAAACCCGAGGGAGGGAATGTCCGACAGAGGTAAGACCCCCGTCAAAGCGTGTATTAAACCAAAATTCGCTGGTTTCGGACCACTTATCTTCCTCTTCATCTTCTGATGAAATGTGTTTTTTGTCTTTATTTGGCTAAAATGGAAATTTTCGACTGGCAAGAGCGACTTAGGCCCTGCTGGCTCACCAGGTGAAGTCGATCTGGGTGGTGGATAGCCAGAGGTGGGCGCTGCTGACAAATTTAGGGAACCGCTACGGCTGCTTCGGCTCCCTTGGCCAGATGAAACACCACCACTACTGCGGTACTTTTCCAAATTACCAAACCGCTACCATCTACGGCTAGTTTTATGTTAAGGCGCTGCCCCAAAAACGGGTTTTTATTTTTTTGGAGGAAATTCGCGGATTATCGATACATAGCATCCAAAGCTAGCAGTTTTCTTATGAGATATGCAAACAAAACGTAAAACGGAAACATTTATTTAATATCCAGTTTTCCTTATGGATAATTTTTTGTCAATAACCGTCTGTGTTTTTGGGAGTGGTGGTTTCCTTAACAGGCTGTCGGTAGCAGTAGGGCTCTTACATTATCCCGAATCCCGTATCACGCTCCTCCGCTACATTTTGGTTATGGAAACCGCTACCGCTACTCCTCTGCCATGTATAGAGTCCGCAAGTAGCGGAGTAGCGGACTTAAGAAGAGGACCGCCCGGCTCTGTGCACAACTGAATGTTTCCGCTAAGGATATTGTTACCCTGCGTCAGGGTTCGATGTTTCCATTGGAGCGGACATGAACAGTTGCTGATGCAGTTGGCAAAAGGTGCAGACCGGCTGGCCAACGAGACCATGAGAACCTCCCTCGATGCTGTTGTTTGCGGAAGCTGATATGTTAGTGGTGATAGCTCAACGTCTGTGAGCTATTTCGGCCTTAATGAGCCAGGGAGAACGGCATCACTCATGCGGGGGTTTCCTTCATTGAACGCGCTACCTTGGACTGCCGTGCGTTTTTATTAGTTTTATTTACTAAGGGGCCGTGGCTGAATCATTGTTATTGTTGCATAAGAGTCGGGTATCTAAAGCACTTGGCGAAGAGTTGAAGCGTATTCTGTGTACATATTACATAGCCGTGATTAAGTAGAGGACCATGTCCAATCAGCATCACAATGTCTCTTCGATGGGAGCCAGTGAGAGGGTCTGTGCGAGTTGACGTCGGCACGGCGTACAGGACGCCTGCCGCCACCGGCGCCGGAGCCTGAAACGGCCATTTGCCTCACAGCCAGCGGCGATACCGACCCCACTGGTGGTGCAAAATCACCAGCGGAGCCGGCAGGACAGGCCGGCACCCGACTCACTCAGCCCCGCAGCCGCCCAGCCCCGACAGGTCCCATATCCGAGCGATGGCTGACTAGTCGACCAGTATCTCTGCTCGCATGAGGCGGGTTTTTCTGAGAGGCTGAGTTCGCCGTCTGACCCCACGAGACGCGACCGCGGGCGGGTGGGGAATGCGGCTACCTGGCGGCCGTCCAACGGTAATAGGAGGGAGCGCCAGAGAGCCGCCCGGCTCCCTCTCCAGCGTCCGCGGCACACTAACGCACTGCCGATGTCGCCCTGCGCCGCCGCCTCAGAACGAGACTTGTTGAGCTAGGAGGTAGTAACAGAAGAAGGTGTGCAATGCTTTTGAGGGTCGTATTGTATTCTCTTGGAAGCCAGAGAAGGCTGATATCGTGGCTGTCGACTCGGCTTGGAACGCCTGGGGCGTTTTATTAGGTCAGGTTCACTGGGCAGGCCACGTGGCAGCAGGTGTTGTTCATCTGTCTCAGACCGAGCGCCAGCACAACCGCAGGCTGCAAATTAAGCACCGCTCGGCGCTTGTCGGTGACCCCAAAGTAAGGAGTACGCCACTAATGTTTCTCACAAAAGGTCGACACCGGGTCAAGCCGCTGCCAGGGGAACTCGGCCAAAAACAGCGGCAAATGCCGCCGCCCTTTGAGCCGTGCCAGCACGGTCTCAAACCCTGTGCTGCCTTTCCGGGACCATTGCTCGCAGTGGCCGTCTGAACGGGTGTCATTGCTCACCTATACTCACGAGAAACACACCGCAATCCACTTCAGACTACACGGGAAAAGTGCGCGCAGAAAAATGGCCACTGTTCAGGGAGTCGAAACGTGACCATTCTGCATGATATCTAAGACATTCGTCATGCAGGTTGAGGCCGGGATCAGAACTGGTCACGGAGGAAATGCGACAGCAGCAGCGACATTGAAACGGGGAAAGCTGACGCCGAGCGATTCGCCTCCAAGCTTTCCCCAATCACCCCGCTCGGGTTTGAGCAGTGAGATCTTGCCTGGTACTCTGCTGTGATATACGTCCAACGTTATCCGATGAATTCCCCAGAATCAGAGGGTTACACGATTTACGAGCATTCTGAAGCGATGAGGTCGCTTTAATGTGCTCGCATCACAGCACTGCGGACAGCGGAAGACAGAAGATCAACTAGCAGCGCAATAAAGCACAACGTCTGTATAAGCCGTGCAGCTTTCACAGAGTTCAAGCCAAATTTTCCAGTTTTGATGTGTGGTTTGGTCGGGCATTCTTATCTGAGTTGACAAATGATGTATGCTCATTTGATTAACCGCATGGACTGAGACAAACCTTTTAAAAGTTCACTTGTTTCTTTTAAGTCGCTTTAACCCAAATTATTCCGTCGACATCTGCGTGCTTCAAAATAATTTCTTGCAATTTTTAACATGTCAATCCATCGCAATGAAGACTTTTCTCTCGGAAGAAAAAGTAAATTATTTCTTACTAGATACAATTTTTTGCAGCTTTTTGCCAGATGTTGAAACAAAGTAAGCATGATTCAAAGGTTTAAAGCTACGCAAAGCCAAAGGTTGTATTTAACATACGACCGGTTTCGGGGCCATCTCGGTCCATTATGAAGTGACAAAAACCAGATATAATAACGCACTTCATAGCTATACAAAACACATTTCGGTAAGCTCGGTGGAATGACCTTTGTGATGCTGCTAGTTGTTCAAAAATTAAACGTCATGACGCGTGTTTTTCCCTGATCCTCATTTTCGCTTGAGAAAGTCGAGCCAGCCGTGGTGCAACACGTATTTGCCTATATTCCTATTCAGTTTTCTCCTGCTGTTGTTTGGATTTGGAATGGCGTTGTTTCAGCAAACTAACGCCGAATTAAAGAAGCCATCCAAATCCAAGCAAGGGCAGCAGAAAAAACTACATAAATATAAAGGACTTACATAGTGAAAATGAAAAACGTTTTTCATTTTCTTTTCATTTTCACTAGTGGAAAGTCCTTTATATTTATTTTCATTCTCATCCACTTATCATGTCATTTCGAGAAAAACTAAATAAAAATATAGGCAAAGATGTGTAGTACCAAGAATGGCTCGACCTTCCCAATTGAAAATGAGGATCAGGAAAAAACAACCACGCGTTATGATGTTTAATATTTGAACCACTAGCAGTATCACAAAGACTATTCCAGTGATATTACCGAATTATTTTCTGTGTTGCTATGTAGTGTGTGTTATTATATCTTGTTTTTATCACTTGATAATGGGACCGAGATGGCCCCGAAACCGGTCATATGTTAAATACAGCCTTTGGCTTTGCGTATCATTAAATCTCTCAATAATTTCTTTCACCAAAGCCATGAACCAAACTGAGAACAAAGTATGTTTCACAGTTTGATGACGTGATACATCACACGATATTTCATTTCTCCGGTATCAGAGAACCTACCCCAGAAATGAGTCAGCGATTCGAGTCATCCTCGCCAGGACGCTTTTAGCCCGTAGCTTCCTCCCCGGTACAGCGCTGGTGACCTTTCCATTCAATAAGTGCCTCCGGAGATATCTTAAGTGATGTGTAGACCGACGCTTGCGTTGCTGTTGTTTTTGTTCATTCGGGGCCATGGCTGCATGAAGTCAACCAAGAGGATAGTGAGCAATAGCACTGTTTTCTGATTATCCATTTGAATTGTTCTGACGTCATTGGTGTCTCACTTTCCAGGATGTCGATCCATGTGGACGAGACCGTCCCAGTTGGAGGTATGTTGATGAGTGCCGGCTCGTGATCCGTGCGGTCAGTATGTTCTGTCACTGTTCTGGTCATAAACGATCTGAAGCTGTGTCCAAAGCCTTAAGTATTTTCACCGAATGATTAGCCTGGAGAATGTCGTCACATACGATTGCCAAAAAGGAATTTACTAAAGCGCTTTCTCAGATCACAACGTTACATAAATCGCTTGCCTTGTGGTTAGCCCTCAATGATATTGCAAGGTATTGGGACATGCAGCGAAATTAAATATAGCTGGAGGTCAACAATTTATTTTCTTCAGTTTGCTGATCTCGTGACTTAATCAGTGTATTCTGACACTGTCCCTCAACTGAGCCCTGACCGCTCCCGTCGCGAGCTTGTACCTCAGTGTTACCCTAAAAGTTGACCTCAGCGGTGGACGTTCGCAGACCTGAGCCTTCCGTTCCCCCCGCGAGACGTCAAAGTGCGGCGGGATGCGGAGGTTCGCCAGATGTACACCCTGGGTGAGGAGGTCGGCAGGTAAGCCAAGCTCTCGTTACCCGTCCTCTTCCTCTGATGAAGTTACCATTCCTAGTGGTGCCTATTGTACCACTCGAAGCGGCGCTTCTTTGGCTCTGGAATTCTCCCTCAGTCACTAGCTGTATTTGTTGACAGTTTCGCATCAGTTGCGTTCCTTTGCACGATAATATTTTAGACTGCAATATCATACAGTTGAGCTGTGCGGGTTCACCCTCCTCGAAGAACGGGCTCGAGCGCAGTTCTTCTGTGATATATCTGTAAATAATATTATAATTACGCTTGCTTTTTTAACGAAATTGTACGTGCAACACGTGTTAACACAACTGGACCTCGATGGAAGCTCCAGCAAAGAGTAGGTACACTCAGAGAAACATTGTCACAATACATTCATGCTCATCAGAATTCAGGACACTTCATGACCAGGTTCACATGCAGCCAAAACTAGTGAGACATTCCTGAGAGATATGCAACGGAGAGAACCTTAATACGAAACAATGAAACCCCTCTGAGACACTCAAGGCGCTCCATAAAGAGTTCAGCCGAGCTTTTAGAGAGCTTGAGCGTGTCAGCACTGCCGAGCTCGAGAAACTCTGCGCGAGGGCAATTAGTCCCTCGTTACATCCTTGAGAAACCCCGGACGACCGAGTGTAAGAAAGGAGTCCAGGACCACAACTGTGCTAAAAATAGCAATCAGTGTAGTTATTAAAGATGTTTTGATATTACTTTTTTATATTTACTCAGAACACATGTCTATGTACAAGTCCAAAATACGTGCACCACCGATTGCCAGAGGAATCCCCACAAACTTCTACCTTCGAGAAAATGAAACCAACCAAAAGTCTTAGGCTTCGACAATATATTATAGATATATTGTGACCTCCCCCTCACGCCCACCACAAATAATACTCGATGGACAGATCCTAGGTAATGACGCAGTCGTGGATATTAGGAAGGCTTTATCGTACCCGAGAGAAGTTCGTTTTGACGTAGTATACAATCCCGCTGGAAATTCGTAGATATCACACCCTCCGTATACGCCAATCTAGCTAATGGGGACAATCTTGGAATATTGGTGGAATGATTTAATACGGTACAGACGGGCACATATGGCCTCTGCAGCTGCAGTGCCCTAAAACCCCAATTATCATCAAATAATACTGATACTAGCTTGGGTATTCGGCAAGAATAGCAGGTAGGATTTTATCAGAATGATTTGACTACTTTTTGCAAACGTACGACGAAAATGAATTGCATCGAGTATATGGTACAAAGTCAAAACGGGGCACCCAACTTTATCATATTTTGGTCTTCTTGTTAAAACATTGTGTGCTATTTAAAAGCAAAGTTTTCTTTGATCCTCGGTTACAGTTTTGACGTCATGCCCATCAGAATTTCGGGGCCCGTTTTTCCTTTGTTCAGCCTGTATATCATTCCACCGCATAGGCTAACTCCAGAATTCAAGACACACCGAGCCCTTACATACTCTCGGTGTCGTCGCGACACTCTCCCTGATGCTGCTACACCTGACAAGGTTGCGGCCGCGTCCGCTGCCCTTGGTCGCATTCTGCGGGCTGGCGGCTGGGCCTGCAGCCCCTCAGCGATGTCACTACGCACCTGTCGAGCGTGCTGGGCCACCGCTCTGCCAGCCTCCCCTCTTCTTCCTCTCCTCCTCTCCACCGCCGTAAACCCAGGCTGTAACGTAGGAGGGGGTGAGACGGTTGAATGATGTGGGTGGAGAACGGTGGACTGCTATAACATGGTTCATTTTTAATTTTTACTGATTTTTTTGGGTACCAACAAGGGAAAATGGTTGTCCTTGACACTAACGGAACGCATTTCTACCATTAGAGCATTTCTCTTTTCATCTTAGACTGTCTTATTTCTTGCTCCGTTTATGAGACCTAATAAGGGCGGATAATTACGATAAGCATATGATAGTTATTGTTTTAGCATAGTCCAGGACGTAACCAGCTGACGGGAAAGAAGATCCGCGAACACCGAGGGAAAGGGCTGCGGTTCTTTAGAAATAAACACTGGTCCACAATGGAAGAAAATCTGAATGGCTGAGGACACGATGAAAGCGGCAGGGGATGAAGATTGTACGTATCCGGTACTACGTACCCGTACAATGAGAAAATATTTCATTTACTTGCCAATAGCGTCGATATATCTTCCGATATTTAAAGTGAATGCTTGATGACCTGTAGGCAAATTGGAAATAGTGAGATCATGGAGGGTGTGGCATAGGGGATATGCCCGTGCGCCCGGTAAACAGCAATTCAGTATTTGCCACCAATCTTACTGTAGTGCCAAGGTTTATCCTTACCAAGCCGGAAGAATAACTACTCTCATCATCCCTGAGGATGCATTTTGACAACTTTGTATTTGTGTGTGAGATACCGTTCCAGCCTTCACCATATCCCAGGACTTGGTCTGGCCAGTCACACTAGCGCAACTGAACGCCCCTAAGCGGCTCCCGAGTGTTGATGTGTCTGACGGAACTGAGTACAGCACAAGGAGTGTCGATGCCGCCGCTGCAGGTCGTAGTTTGCCTCAGCGCCTCGCCTGACCGACAGGGGTAAGTTCGGCATCGTCTACCGGTGCGCCGACCCGTCCACGGGCCTTCAGCTGGCCGTCAAGTTCGTGGCCACGCCGCGCCGGGACGACAAGCGCGACGTGGAGCGGGAAGTGGACATTATGAACTACCTGCAGCACCCGGGCATCATCCAGATCTACGACGCCTTCGATGGTGGGAAGGAGATGGCGCTCGTCATGGAACTGTGAGTACTGATGATTGCATTGGCGGATCCAGGAGTAATTTTTGGCGGGGCCAAACCAACATAATGGGGGAGGGGCTAAATTGAGAAAAAGTCGCGAAAACATGATATTTAAAAACAGCCAAAACTGGACCTGTTGGGGGACCAAAAGATTTTGTTTTAGGCTTTGGTGGAGGCCATGGTCCCTTTGCTCCCCCTTGGATCTGCCAGTGGATAAGTGCTGATGGTAGCGCGCCCTCGACGCATGAATCTTTTTATTGAACTTCTTGTAAAATTAATACATCACATTGGGTTGAAAACGTACATATGTTTTCACCGATTAAGAGTTCAGCAATGTGTGTTAGGTTGTTTTTCATCATTGAAACAAAGTGGTACATTAGTTCAACTATCAATTAACATCCTTCATTCATTGGGAGAGAGCTTCTCTCCCATCCCTTTCACACTAATGTCCGCCGCCCTGTCTGGGGCTCCCCCTCGCTCGGCCGGTTAGTGCTGCGGTATCTGGCCGTGCCGCCATTGTCGTCTGTGTTAGTGCTGGCCGGCGTCCCGCCGAGAACGTTAGCCAGCTCGCTGTCTCCATGTCAAAGGGTGAGAGACGCGTTCCCAGTGGCACTGCCCCGCCCTCGGCACCCGTCTGTAGACGGTGCCGGTTGTGTACCGCCTCAGGCGCCGCTGAGAAGCCGATCAGGTGCTGACGATCAGACCGATCAGAAGCTGACGATCAGACCAATCAGACGCTGACGATTAGACAGATCAGACCGATCAGACTGATCAAGCGCTGACAATCAAACAGATTAAACGCTGAAGATGAGACTGATCAGATGCTGACGATAAGACCGATCAGACGCTGATGATCAGACCGATCAGACTGATCATGCGCTGACGATCAGGCCGATCAGGCGGTGAAAGTCAAACCGATCAGTCGCTGACGATCAGACCGCTCAAACTCTGACGATCAGACCGATCAGGCGCTGAGTGGGATTGATCTGGCCCTGACGATCGAACCGATCAAACGTTGGCAATCAGACCGATCAGACGCTGCCGCTCTGCCAGCCGTCACCGGCCAGCCTGACAGATTGAAGCCAAACAGTGAAACTGGCATAAAAGGCGGGGATATAGATGGTGGCACCGGCACTGTACATATGATCGAATCATCCCTATCATCAATATCCTTGCCAATTATTTCAAACCGTATTCAAAGCGTTTTAAAATCTCAGCACTTTACAATATACATGTTTTTTTTACCTCCTGAAATCTCCCAGGGCTAAACTGTCGCGTATACATTAATCAAGTGGTGTAAGAGCGGCGGTTCGGCGGGGCCAGATTCGAATTGCATTGGGCATGATTTAGTATGCATACTTCTGGTTCCATACAGGGGACAATGCCGTGCCAGGCATTACTGTGCCACTCCTTATGGTCACGACCCGTCCTAAGCAATTCAGAAATCGAAAGACTGACTGATCAACACCTGTTGAAAATTGCAGGATAACCGTATGAATGGACGCAGGTTGTGTGACACTGCATCCAAACGCCAGTATTTTACGGAGCGGAACGTCCAAACATGTCACCTCAGCAAGCCAAACTCCTCCCCTGAGGAGTGGCAGTGCCCCTAGGCCTGGCTGCGGGCGATAACACGACCAGTGTGACTCACTTACCTACAGGAGGGCTCGGCTCTTGTTTGACGGGAAGCCGGTCTGACTCAGTCTGATGCAGTCTGATTTGACTATTCAGGAGATAGGGTTCACGAAATTAAAACCCATGCGTCCATTTTCAGGTTGAAATCATTTGTTTTGGGTTTAGATATGGTCTTTATGTCGACAAGCAGGATACATATGATCGTAATATACTAAATTGATGTCATGCGGAAAGCCCAGTGGAATCGTTAAGGCCAAATTTTGAGTGTAATGAAATATTCCCGTTGTTGATCACCATCATTTCTAAAGTTTTAGTAGCATTATTCACAATATATCTTTCCTGATAGTTGCTACAAATTGGAAGGGAAAAGGTTTAAAATACTTCCCTAGAAGCATAAATAAAGTACCTGGGTTTGGACATCAACTCTTGGCTTAATTTAGGACACCCAGACTCCTCTGCGTCATACTAAGATAGGCGTTACCGGTACTGTTGCTAAAAACAGCAGATATTTACAGGAACATTGAATATATATTTGGGGATGGAAAGTGGCACCGTTGAAGTCAGGGAGGCCCGACCTTGCTTTCAAGGCTGGCCGCAGGCGGAGCCAGGATTTCTGAGCGGGAGGTGGTGTCACTTCGGTCACATGGGGTGCCATTTGGACCAGAGGGGCGTCATTCATGCTAAGAACACTATTTCTAAAGGTACGGCATATCAGGGACCGCCATTTCGCATTGTGTGCGCTAATACTTGCGTCTTAGGGATGGGGACTGGGAAACGACATCGCAAGGAGTGCCGGGGCCGCTTTTGGGGGTGCCGTTGCGGTTATATATCACCGTTGCCAGGGTGCCGGGACACCTGGGGGCGCCATGGCGTTATGGGGCAATAGTACTTGATACTTGGAAGCCCTGTCCATTTGCTTTACTGGATCCACCAATGAGGTTGTCTACAAAAACATCGTTGGTGTCTCTCTTAACGTAAACACAGTCGGGGATATGGGCGAGGGCGGATCGTGACAAGACAATTTGGTAAAACAGAAAGACAAAAATCGCGAAAAACGCACCAGCTTCGAAGATAAACCGATTGGAGTTTCAAAGTTGGGTTGGGAGACTTGCGTATTTTTAGTAGCATATTTTGAGATACCAACCGGCGACTGGTAGGGTCCCATACTGGCGTATTCTACACAAATGCCTCTATACCGCATTTAAATATTACTTTCTGGAAATAACGCTGCCGTCCTCTTTTGAAGCACCGATGATTGCAACTATATCAAATGGGATTGCAAATCTTATGCGGCATCGCTTACTCCCACGGCATGTGCGTTCGTGACATGTACCATGCACCAGACTCACGCGACTAACGGGGAACATCTTACAGTGTCGAAGGCGGAGAGCTGTTTGACCGGGTGATAGAAGATGACTACATTCTGACGGAGAAGGCATGTGCAATATTCATCCGCCAGGTGTGCGCCGGAGTCAACTTTATGCACTCCAAGAATGTGCTGCATCTCGACATGAAGGTTAGCATAAACCAATCGTGAGACAGAAACCGGCAGCGATATTATGTTTTTACGTTCATGTGAAATTACTTTTAAAATATCTGCTCTGCGGTGGACCACTTAACGCTCACTGGAGGTAACATCTCCGGCACAACCTCCGACAATAACACAAAAGTGAAGGGCCAATCAGTATTCAACCTCCGGACGCTCCGGCAGGAAGCTTTCCCCCCTAGGGACAAAAAACTTGGCGAATTTGAACTCCCTGTTACTTTGCTCTAATACTGTTTTCACAACTCGCTAATTATTTTTATTATTAAATAAATATCATTATCAATTATAATAGTTATTATTATTTTCCATTTTCATTTTTGATATTAATAATAGCTGCATGATTTATTTCCCAATTCGGCCGAGATCGCGACATTTGTCTATGAAAATACCGTACACCAGACTCCCTGCCCGCCCCCCTCCCTCCTCAATTCGAACACTGCTGGCATCTTCAGTCAAGCGAAATAATATTTACGCTGGGCCAGAAGCGATGCGTACAAAAGATGTATTGAGAATCAATGATCACTACGCCTGTTGTAAAGTTTAGACTTATAGATGTACTAACCGCCATGGTTATATGGAGTCGCCAACTCTTTCCCCAGTGCTTTTTCTCAAGTTTTCCGAGGACCACTCAGAGAAGAAGGCGCACTTAGGGCTTCAAAGGCACAATTTAGACGGTCGAAAGGGCACCCTTGCTTTCTTCAGTGAACACGTCGTTTTACTACGCACACTTAACGTTGTTGTAGGGCCAATGGGTCATAGCGATATTTAGCGAGGGTCTAGAATGACACTGTTCTCTGTGGATGAAAATCGGAAGGGCTGGGGCCCAATAGGAGGGGCTGGGGATCGAAAATGGTCCCCCAGTTTGTATGCAAAAATTCAATGCTATCCCCGTTCGAAGGGTTTCTGGGAAGTCAAATTGTTCCGTGCTCAGGGAATCTGCCAGGCCTCAAACCCGGATCGGCGGCGCGGAAAGCGAGCATCCTAAATACTACTACACCGTACTGCCTGTTTAAACTTAGCTATTCCATAAACAAATGTGTTTGTCGATGCCTGAGCTCAAGCTTACGTTTTGAAACTTTGAAGGCCATGGTTAAGGAATCGCAGAAAGCTATTTTATCTAAAAAGAAGGGGGATATACTGAATTCCAAAGTAACGGGTATTTTCTTTAATTCGAACTCGAGCAAAGGACGTATTTAGCTTCCGGTAATAAGGTCCAGTTGGAAGCTTTGTGCCTTGCGTGGGAAGTTGAAAGCTTTGTGCTTAAGCAAGCTTAAGCATGAACCTTCATCGTGCTCACTGTATCAGTGCTTCCCTACGCATCGAGTTTGTGTTTATTCCGATATGTCGTTCCTGAGATATGCTATTCACTAGCGTGATGGTCGGACCGGACCTGGCAGTGCGCTTATGAGTGAAATTCTGTCCATGTGTAGAGAGAGAACCCATAGGCGCCTAAACACGATCATTGCTAAATCTCTAGTTTCTCCGTCGTCCTTCACTCGATTTCTGAAGATTTTCAATGTCATATCTAGAATAACAAAAAAGTCTACACGAATATCTAGCAGCTGAACATCTCTGGTAAGCCAGACGCCCAAATGATCTACAACTGATTCTTCACTAGTGTGCTACATTTTTAAGAGCAGAATGACGAAGAACGGGAATTCTGCGGAGCATATGCTCCCTCGTGTACCGCATAAGCTCCGGCTGGACGGCCGCACGGCAGCGTGGCCCCGTTCAGTCGGGAAAGTGTCCGTCCATAATGCGGTGTTCGCTTCACATGCTGAGACCCGGGCCGGTGCTAATAATACCCGCAGTGCCGCCGCCGGCACCCGCCGCGTCTGGCCGCTAACGCGGCGGACCTAGCTGCTAAAGTCCAACGGCGGCACTGAAAACAGTGTTTGTGTGTCGAGTTTGGGGACATGTCTTGTAGCAGGCGCGTGAACCATGTCTGTTTACTTTTTACTAGTTCAATACACTATCGGGAAGAGGAAGTGGTGGAACCTTACAGCTCCAGCTAATGCCACGGTTTTGACGTAAATGCACGCAAATACTAAGATTAAGTACCAGCATTAACCCACATCCTGGCAGACCTCCGATTTATCTTCGCTTCAGTGTGTAGGGGAGGAGCTTCGAAAACCCCTCAATCTCAGCTTCTTTGCGAGGTAGCGCCGTAACGCGACCGGTAGATAGCCCGTGAGATATAACTAGCGGTCGCTGTTTTGCTGTTGCTTCTGACTGGGTTAGGTCGGACACACTATTTAAACATAAGTAAATCATTCTCGTTACGGCGAATCAAAATATGTATAATATGACTATTACGAGGTCAACACGTAACAATAATGTCAGAATCAATATCCGATATGTTATGTGATATGTCTATTATCTAATATGAAAATTATGCATACCAAACTGATCATGACAATACAAACACAGTGACATACAACTAGAAGCTTATCGCAATTCGGGGGGGCAGTGATGCACCCTTGTCTTCTAAGCCACCGGTCCCGGCTCAAGCCCGGCGGAGCCTCTGAATAAGTCGATCGATCCCCAAAATCCCTTCCAACAGGGTAGAGTTGGCGACGCCGATGACCCTGGCAGTTGGTGCGTCGTTAAACCCCAACAATTATTATCGCAATTCCTTGCGAAGTTATTACCTGAGTATGCTTGAATAGTTCAAGATGGTCTCTCAGAGATCACAGGTCGAAACTTGCAGCTTGACCGCCGAGACTGACCCCAAGATATTACGATTTATAGAAAACCCGGTGTCGTATCCACTGAACTGGAGTCGCTATTCGTCTGTTATCCATTTCCCCATGTATTTAGTAATGTATTAGTACCCCAAGTACTAGTAAGTAATCCATGTCTGATCCCAAGTCATCGGTAAGAAATCCCGTTACTGCAGCATGCAATAGTCGGTGGGCCTAATATATGAAACGAATTTCAGACCAATATATTTAACTTATTCTCTTTGGTGCCAATTCAAACATGTTGCAGGCCAGTGGTCTGAAATTTTGGGAAGTTTTGTACATGATGAAGAGCAAGGTGTGCCAAGTACGGGAGGTTGTAAGAAAATGCACGATATTCTGAACGCAAATATTAAAACATATTTAACAAACTTATTTTTTGCTGACGATATGGTCTACTGCACATTAATTATTTGGGCATAGGGTTGGGGGGGGGGGCAACTTTTGCGGTTCTATAGCGCAATGCACAAGCTTTTGAACATCTTGCAACTTTTCAACCTCTACTTGCGCTGCTACCTGCACGTTGTCTATTTGATTTACACGTGTTGGTATATTTCCAGCCAGAAAACATTCTCTGTCTTTCCAAGACTGGCAATCGAATCAAGATCATCGACTTCGGCTTGGCTCGTCGTTTCGACCCCACCAAGAAGCTTCAGGTATGCGAGCGCCGCCGCAGTGTTGCGAGTTGTTAGTAATG
Source organism: Lepas anatifera (assembly GCA_034440635.1). Lineage (NCBI taxonomy): Eukaryota > Metazoa > Arthropoda > Thecostraca > Lepadidae > Lepas > Lepas anatifera. Next base: position 5,326,946 of record JAOTON010001541.1, on the reverse strand, counting down.
AGCTCATGCAATTCCAGAGAGTGTTTAATGGAAATGCAGTAATTCATGTCGTAACAAATTCAAACTAAAATGTTTGTCCTAGTTCTCCATAGACACCTAATTATATCGTCAATATTCATGCATACAGACGTGGATAGTGGCGCCAAGTTTTGTCTAACCGTCTAACTGACTTCACACTAGCTTTCAGAAAGACAATGTTTTGTTTGTTAAGCCACAAATCGATATTATTACAAAAATAGTTAAAATTTAACAGGGGTCTATTGAAAAAAACAGGTGAAAATATGTATTGATAAACGCTTTTAGAGGACGGTGAAACATTTCTAGCGGGGCGATATCAAGTTCCCAGCAAGTAGTTTCCAACAAAGCCGTATATCTGCCTGCCGCCGTGCTGATCTCAGTCGCGTTACCTCACCACTGTTCTGACGCGCGTCCGCAGGTGTTTGTTTGGCACGCCCGAGTTCGTCGCGCCGGAGGTGGTCAACTTCGACGCCATCGGCTACCCCACGGACATGTGGTCGGTTGGCGTCATCGCCTACGTTCTGTAAGTGCTGTACGGACCAGACGGTTTAGCTAGCCGCCATTCAGTCTCAGGTGTCCGCAGATGTTCAGATAACAAGTATTCTGCCAAGTTTAAAGTATTATAGCAAGTAACAAGTATGCAGTAACCATATATTAAAGTAAGTAACAAGTATTCTGTCATTTATCATAATTCATGTATGATAACATCACTATTATCTGTGAAGAATAAATGTTTTGACTTTTTGTTAGCAAGAAACAAAATTGCATTAGCAGCACAAATTTCGAATTTTTATCCGGCCAATGATAATTATTTTGAATGTTTAACTAAAACAACCTGGAATGGTGTGTGCCATCATTGGAAAAACGTATGTGTCGTTCATAGTCTAAAAGTGTTCATTTTCAATGGATAGCAAAGGCGCGTTGCAGGCGGTATTTACGTCGGAGGGTGTCGGCTGCTGCGGGTATTCAATGGCATATCACAAAATTGACGTCACTGGGAGCACTTTTGCTGACAAGGAGGCAAAAGGATGCCAATTTGCTACTCACCGCGACTTCGCATGCACATTCTGTTGGCGATTAGCCAATCAGATGCTACCCTGGGTCCAGAAATAGTGACGACCCATCCCGCTGGCGTAGATCAGAAGTTGAACAGACTGTATTTCAGTCGCCGATGATTCTGCTAGGCCATCGGCAGCGACTGATTGAAGCATTCAAGGCTCGTCGTAAAAACGTTTGGAAAAAGTGTCTTGGCGCGAAGCAGGACGGTTTGTCGTGTTTTTTTCTGCGTTGGGGCGAATTAGGTGAACCAACTGAGTCTGCTGTGACTCCCGAGGATCGTGCAGCACTCACCGGGCGCGCTAATGGGTGGTGGCTGTTTGTGCCCGACCCGCTGAGGTCAAAACCAGAAATGAACTATTTCGTTGGAGGGGAGGGGCTATATTTCACGTGGACGAGGCGTCCACGTGAAATATAGCCAAGTTAATCCATAAATCTTTTATATTCTGGTTCGTGTAGTATAGGACAGTGGGGCATGAAAATACTATTTTGAAATTTTAACTTGACGCATATCTGTTTATTTGCTTTCTCTGCGGCTTATTGTGCGACAGGAACTCCCCTACCACAGCTTGGCTCGAACTTACTGATTTGTCGCAATTTGTCCAAGCACGAGGCCTTTACATATTTTCGGGGGACATGAAGTTTCTGCTGACAAAGAAATTGACTTCTTGTGAAATGACAATACCACCTAATCACATGCGATTCAAATGGATGCAAAATAGTTGATTTTAAAATTAACGATTCCTTTTTGTTTTTCCATTCTCAGTGACCACAAATACCTTTCTGACTTTTGGAATACTTGAAAACTCACCTATATCACAGCTTGTAGCTGGAGCACTTTGAATTCTTTCGACACGGCTCGAAGAACAGCTAAAGTTGAATATATCACATACCGGTATAATGCGTATCGGTTTCGGACGCGGGGACTGGAGGACCATGCGCCAGCTGGACAGGTAAATCTGTCCATGGGGCTGGGGGTGAGTCAAGTTAGTCTGCCAGCCCCCACCCTTCCCCACTGGCGGACGCAGAGGGGGTCAAGGGACTATAATTCCCCTCCAGATGGTGAAATTTTGACCGATTTTCTAAAAAAACACTGTTTTACGATTTCTCCCGAGTTGCCCCCCTCAAACGGCACTCCTGCGTCCGCCCCTGCCCTTCTCCACATTGACCATGTGTACATGAGGCTAAGCGTGTTGTTCTAGTCAGCTGACTCGTTGTCCCAGGGTCTCGGGCCTGAGTCCCTTCATGGGAGACACCGACTGTGAAACCATGGCCAACGTCACCATCGCCAAGTACGACTTCGACGACGAGGCGTTCGACGACGTCAGCGACGCGTGCAAGGAGTTCATCGCCGCCATACTCATCAAAGACAAAAGGTGAGAGGCGCCTGCTCCCGGATCACACATGTGCCACATATGTCTGGGACGTATGCTGCATACATATGCTACGTGTCGATTTTTTACAGGACCGGTCGAAAAGATTTCGTCTTAGTTACTGACGCAGTTTATTTCAGAGCGCACGGAAAGCAGAGCTCAGCTCTTTGTTAAGCTTCCAAGAAGCTTCCAACTTCCAAGCAGCGTGTCTTCACTTCGTTAAGCTTCCAAGAAGTATGCCAGACATTCTGTTTTCACTTCAGTCTATGTAGTTTGCGATGGGAAGGTGGCAAAATAGTTTCGTAGCTATGTCCAGTTCTTTACATTCCTCGCACACCCGCAAGTGCACACACCCTGATAGACCACATTACAGTTCCATGCTGTACCAATAGCTGATGCTGCAAATACGAATGATAAAAGCCCCGAGATACGAGATGCGGAACAAGTACAATGCATCTGAGTTCTAACCCAGTAAAAGTTTGCACAAAACTTTGGCTTTTCTGTTTATACCTTCGGCTACCAGCAAAGCCGGAAGTCTCCACTCGACTCAGGGGGGGTCCTGGTTGAGTTTACGCTGGCACGGCAATACAAGCCCTATAAAAAGCCAATGAGAGACCCAGAACCCAGGGAGGTCCTGACCCCGAGATCTCCACCCATGCCTACTGGCACCAATTACGATCACAAATGCACTCAGGCTTTGTTTTTACTGCACATAATTTTTGGGACAGTCTTGAAAACCCTCTTGAAATGACCACGACACGAATTCGACAATGTGATTAAGGTTGGCAATTGTTTGAAGTCCATCGACAATAATGAAAAACCGCCCATCAACCCCATAGAAACACGGAGGAACCCATGTCGAATGTTTCGGGGGAGCTCGGGGCCGTTTCGTCTCCTTCGCGCCACATTTCCGTCACCGACACTCCTTCACGGCACATTTCCGTCTCCGACAGCGACGCATGACGTCTGTCAAATAAAATCTTATCGAGAATCATCAACCTTCATCTTAATCCAGCCGGAAGAAGGCCGTTGCCAGGCATTTAGGTGCTAGGCCGTTCAAGGTCATTGTGGAGGTATTCGGAGACGGGTATTCGAACAGAAGTCGTGTTTTATATTGCGATGTATCTGGTTTCACATTAAAAAATCTTGATTTCTGGGATAAAAACATTAAATTACGGCGTGGTAAAATCGTCATCCGGAAGCTCTGAAGGCTTCGTGTTTGAAGTTTCTTAGCCGGCGATATTTGGGCCCGCCGTCTTCGACTGCTCTGCAATTCTTCGATAGAGGGAGGTGGTGTGGTGGGAAGAGGGAACGGGATTTAATGCTAGTGTTAAGTTCTCCCAAGAAAGGGATAGAATCTGCGATCAAGTTGCTGTCGTATTCGGCGCGTCATGACTGAGGACGTCCCCATCCGTTATGGACTCCCATAACGGACGCCGTCCTACTCGTATCCCATAGCCGTCCTCTCGTATAGGACCGTGACTCCCAACTGAGAAGCTTGTGTTCCTTGGCATATGTTTTACATATTCACACATTTAGTGAGGGGTCTGTTCGGTCTAAAATATGTGTTTCGCAGTCTTGTCTTGTCTGGTCGATGTCTTGAGAAGAATGTGTAGGCCAGATATTTTACGGAGTTTGGCTGGATGCTCAGCTCCCACAATGCATACCGCAAACATTTTTCCGCCACGATAATAACCTCATTAACCCCGCCGATGGTCATCGGGATGTGGAGAGTCCTCGTATCTGAAATTCCGCCGATGGCGACTTCCAGTACGGATCTAACCTAGACGGAATTACGCTACAAGCTGTAAATCCCACTAACGGGTCAGCCTGCTTTTCCTGTGCCCTCCGTTTATTCGCGCGTCCCGTGGTCCCCGCGGGTCTCTCTAGCCTCCAAACGATTCCCGACTCCTCCGCACTGGCAGCAGTTTACGGCGTGCCATTCTAGGCCCGGGGCTGCGGCAGCCTCCACTAGGGTGCAACAGCTTCTGGGGAAGCGCACCCCCAGAGGTCTGCTAACACGCAGATGGCGCTGGCGGGCACTCAGGCCACGAGCTCGGGCTGAAGACCTGACCTGTATGGGGCTAAGGATAAGTTTGGAGCTGCGTTGGGCTTAATGCCTCTGCTTGGGTGCCTGAGCGGCATCGCGAAGCGTAACGGCGATGTTATTGGAACCAGGGGACGGCCGCGGGGTGCTGAAACTCTAGTGGACCCGAAGCATCTATAGTCTCTCTCCTCTCTCTCTCTCTCTCTCTCTCTCTCTCTCTCTCTCTCTCTCTCTCTCTCTCTCTCTCTCTCTCTCTCTCTCTCTCTCTCTCTCTCTCTCTCTCTCTCTCTCTCTCTCTCTCTCTCTCTCTCTCTCTCTCTCTCTCTCTCTCTCTCTCTCTCTCTCTCTCTCTCTCTCTCTCTTCTCTTCTTCTCTCTCTCTCTCTCTCTTTTTTTCCTCTCTCTCTTTTTTTTTTTTTTTTTTTTTTTTTTTTTTTTTTTTTTTTTTTTTTTTTTTTTTCCTCCTCTCTCTCTCAATACTCTTGAATAATAACTTCAGGAGAGGTATTCTTGCCCCGACCTTGGTTAAAGCCCTGCGTCGCAGATAACCGGAAAACGATACCCGTGTGAGAGGGGGGGTGGTGGCTGCTGTTGCAACGAGGCCGGAAACTGTCACAGGGACCGTTAAACGGTTATCTTGACGCTGCACCAGGAGTGCCATTAACGGGACACATCCTCAGTGATGCAAAGTGACTACTATGACGCTGATAGAATTTGCGGTGCTGTACCGGGGAGCATGTTAGGTTGTTAGTTGGTCTTTCCGCTCAAATTCTGGGTGTAAAATATAACCAATTCAGCGTGATTAAATATCCGGGCTTGATCCTTCGCCATAATCTTCATGTAGGCATAACATTATCAGAAAAGTTATCGCTCTTAGTGTGAGTCACGTCCTCGAATATGTTCAAATATTTGAATATATCCAAGGTCACGACTCACGACATACCGATACCAGTTATGTTCATATATTGGCTACAAGAAGATTCTGATGAATGGCTTAGCCCGAATATGTAATAAACTTAATTTGCTATATTTGTAACTACTTAAACAGTGCACTCGTTTTAGGAGGCAAGGTGACCTAGAACGAGATGTCCTATTTAATTCTGCTCAGCTCAGGGGAGCTTTACAGGGCATTACTGGTTGAGATATGTCATATAGTGGTTGACCTGTGTCTGTCGGTGGGGCTGACCCGAGTCATGTTTCCGTCAGTGAGGCTGTCCTTGTGTCCGTCAATGGCGCTGTCCTGTGTCCGTCAGTGACGATGTCCTGTATCCGTCAGTGGCGCTGACCTGTGTCCGTCAGTGGGGCTGATGTGTGTCCATCAGATGTCCACCAGTGACACTGACCTGTGTCCTGTGTTCGGCAGTAAACGGCTGACCTGTGTCCTGTGTTCGGCAGTAAACGGCTAAACTGTGTCCTGTGTTCGGCAGTAAGCGGCTGACCTGTGTCCTGTGTTCGGCAGTAAACGGCTGACCTCGGAGCAGGCGCTGCAGCACCGCTGGTTGAACATGACCTCCTCTCCAGTGCCTTCCCGCGTGGCGCGCTCGCGTACCGCCTCAATAGAGGTCAGCGACCTCTCGCTGGGGGCGGCACAGTTAAACATGGGACAGTTCGTGGAGAGGTGGATGGCCCACCCGGACAGCCCATACGCCTTCTCCAACAGCAGCGCCGAGCTGGTGCTGTCCAGGGTGGGTTCCCAGAATTCGGTGGGCCTGTGCTCCAGGTCGCTGTGCGAGTCGGTGTCTTCACCGGCCGCGTCCTCAGCTGAGTCGAGCGACGGCGAGGACGAGGAGGCCAAGTGCCGGGCGCTGATGCTGCCGCCTGGTGTCGGACCGGAGAAACCGAAGCCGGCCGAGCACATCCGAGTGTCGAGTATCCGGCGAGAGGATAGCCTGAAGCGGGCCCGAGGTAGGCTGGTGCACCAGGCCAGCAAGGAGGAACACTACATCAGTATCGACGAGGTGAAGACGCTGAAGCAGCAGGGCAGTCTGGACGACATGGTGATGAAGGTGGCGAGCCGGCCGGACTCGCGGCGCGGCAGCGTCACCCAGTCGCCGGCTGCGGCGCGGCTGAGGACGACTGAGCCGGGCTCGCTGCGTCGCACGCCTTCTCCGCTGGTCTCCACCACGCCCAGCGGCGCCGACCTGCCGCGGTCACGGTCGCCGGCCGCCCAGTCCGGCACCGTCTGCGACAGGGTGATGCAGGAGGCGGCGGCGGCGCTGGCCACTGCCGTCACCGACCCCCGGCGCTCGGCGTCCCCTGCAGCAGGCAGCGGGCGGCAGACCGTGTCCCAGAGTACGGCCGGCGGACGGCCCAGTACCTCGTCGTCTGGCGCCACACCCACCGGCGCTGGGATGGCCAGAACGCCGTCCCCGGCGGCGTTCGGAGTGGCGCTAAAACCGGTCAGCACGTCCAAGGGCTCCTCCCCAGATGGCAGGGAGAGCAAGCTGGCAGCGCTGGCTCCGGATACGTCCCGACTGTCCGTAACGGCACGCTCCCGCACTCCCAGCGTCACAGTGACGGGAGCCGAGGACACACCCGCACCGACGGCGGCCGCGGACAGCCCCGCAACCAAGGGACGCAAGTCGGGGAGTGTGTCCCCCGTGCCGAGCACGCTAGAGAAGGAGCCTACTGAAGAGAAGCGAAAGTCAAAGTCGCCCAGCCCGGGCGCAGCGCCACCTGTGGCGCTCGGCGTCGATGGAGACGAGGCCGACCTAACGAAGACTCGACGGAAACGGTCAAAGTCACCATCCGTCGCCAGAACCAGCGATACGGACAATGTCACGACAGAGAGCCTGAAACCACCCCGGTGTAAAACGCCTTCCACATCAGAGCCACCAGCAGAGAGAGTCTCACCGAAGACTCACCGGTCGCCGACCCCGACCGGGCCCAGCGGATCACCAGGCCCCCCGCTCTCTCACACGTCAACGAACCGACCACCGGGCCGGGCCACTGAGGATGCCGCGGCGCCTCCTCGCAGCAGGATCATACACCACACCGTGGTGCCGGAGCCGGCCTCGCCCACATCTGAGGTCGGTTCGGCTGCTAGGGTCATACACCACACCGTGGTGCCAGAGTCGCCATCGCCTTCACCCTCATCACCCGTCCCAGCGCCTGAGACCAAGGCGAAAATATCGACAGAGCAGGCGAACAAAGCAGCAGAGCTTGGCTCTGGCAGCATTAGTTCGATGATCAAGGGTCTGAAGCCGGTGAAGAAGGTGGTGCCGGCCCCTGTCGCACAGGTGTCTCCCAAATCGACAGGTCTGGTCCTGCCACAGCTGAGGAGAGTCAGCGCCTCAAAGTCAGACAACTCAATCCCCACTTCAAAGACAGCTGGCGAGGCCACCCAGGTCAAATTGAAACGAGCTAAGCCCTCGGCCCCAGTTCTAAGTACCAAAGACAAACTTACTGTCAAAGATAGGTCGGAATCCGGCAGTAATACACTTAAAAAGAAAACGCCGAAGAAATTACCTTCCATCGACGGAGAAGCGCCGCCAGCCAACGGCAGCGACTCCACCACTAAGAAGCGGCAGTCAAAAAACGGCCGTCGGCCCCGCCAGCAGGTGATTCAGATTGAGGTTCTGAGCTGCGCGGGGCGCGAACAGGCCGACCCCGGCCTCCGCCGACTGCGCCGTGCGCTGCGCACGCTCTCCACCGGCTCCTCCTCGGCGCCCAGCTCGCCGTACCAGAGTCGACGGGCCTCGCCGGAGCCGACGCGGCGACACTCGCCCGAGAGGCTCATCAAGTGGTGGCACAGCGCCCGGCTGAGCGCCGACGCCGGCGACTGGAGCGGCGCCGGGCCCAGTCTTCTGGCCTTCATCAGCGCCCAGCTGGAGGCAGCGGCCAGCCAGCACCGCCAGCAGCGGCAGCTGTTCCGCGACAGCCTGCTGGCCGAGCGACAGCTGCTGCTGCCGGAAACACGCTGCCGACCGCGGCCGCCGGCGCAGCTGTTCTGGGCCCGCATGGGCTGCTCCATACCGGACTGAACGCGCTGCCGACAAGGCGGGCTAGGTGTTTCGGATCTTCAGTAGTGTATGGTTCACCAGTGCGGCAGAGTGGCGCGGGAGGGGATTGTGATTGCCAGATGAAGGGCCGCTCTCTCGCTGGCTGATATCGTTAGCTAGCGGTGAAGTCCGGTGATGAAGAGCTCGATTGGTGTTGGTGATGATGATGAGTGCTATTCAGACCGTGTGGCGTCGGGCCAACTGTCGGTTGCCGAGACTCGGCAATGTCTGGCCCCGGGCCAACCGTGACCACAGCGCCGTTTCATGGTAAAATCCTGTGCTGAAGATTGATTATTTAACCTGGGCATTTGACGAGTAGTGTTTGAAATCTAGTCTTGACCCAAAGAAAACAATGTTGTTGTGAAAGAGGGCGGGAATTCGCGTTATTCGCCGCCAGTGGGGCGACATCTGCCGTGTATGGCACGATGTGCACGTGTGCCGTCGCGAACTCTGAGTACGCGCTGCCTTCCTGCCGAGGCCACGGCGCACTGTCGATGGGAGGAGCCGGGTACATTGTGAGGAGCGAGAGGCGAGTGTGGGTACACGCCCACGGATGCTGCATTTGTGATCAGTGAGTGTTCAGTGCTGAGCTAGGTAGCGCGGCGTTTCCACGTGCACAATGCTAGTCGGACTTGAAGAATACACAAATGTGATGCCAGCCTTCCGGTAAATGTGTTAGATTAGGGCGTTGGGAGCCGCCTTCACCCACTGCAGCCTCATGGGTTCCGTGTTTGTTGACATTTTGTTACATATCGTCCGCCCGTCTGATCAGGGAAGGCGAAACGCTCTTGGTTCGGGGAGACACGGGCACTAGTTGTAAAGCTTGGCTGGTAATCTTTGAAGGGAACCAGCGCCTGAATCAACGCCCTTAGACGAAACTAACGCGCAGGTAGACCTGTCTCACAACAAATCGCTGCAAACTCCCGCGCTTGGAGACCATGACAGCGAAGGCAATGTCACAAAAAATTCCGCGCTATAAAATGTATTTATCCGTCTAAATTATCTTTACTTACCCTAAGTACATGCATACCGATTCAAAGTTGCATTAAATGAGTACACCAATCATTTTCAATGATCAAATGTGATGTTTGTTCAATGGAGCATCATATCTGTTTCACTATTCCTTAAAAACCTTCGAAAATTGCACAGTATTCAAAGTACGATTAGCAGGATTAGAAGCTAAGACAACATCTAACCAGCAAAGGCAATGCTTTGGCTGAGAAGCGACAATCAATCAAATCAGTATAATAGTGGAAATTTGGACCTGGTGCAAAGCGATCCATTTTGTAGGCATAAGTCATGATGTAATAATTTCCGTTGCAGTGCTCGCCTGGGCCAAGTAACGAAGACAGAAGTCTGAGATGTTGTCACAAAGCCTTCAACGATGCATGGTTAAGAGAAAAATCATCCCCACAAACTGATTTCGATGTATAGAAGCAATAACTTATCTTCAACAAGGCACTTCTAAAATTCCTTCCGGGGCAAAAGTGCCCAGGGGTTAAAGGACTTAATTCTATGCAGGCACACATGCGCGTACAACCTACCAACAGGTTCATACAAATCATAGGAGGCAAGCAATAAGACGTCTTTATGTACCGAGCCCTGAACACCTAGGTCACCGACAGTGATAGAAGTGAATACGGTTGCACTAGAAGTTCGCCCAGCTGTCGAGGAGGAGTAACTGGAGGCAAGGCGGGTCAAGCGATCACTCCACGCGCAACCCATCGGTGTGCTACCTGCCGCCCATCTCACTGAAAACATCCTCATCTACCCCAGTGCCGGGGTACCTGGTCCGCTCGTGCCAGTGGCGGCTGTATTCAGTGGCCGAGAGAACGGTCACACACTGGCAGTGGTACCAGAATCAAAGGCGGGTCACAGCATCAGCAGTCGAAGCGGCGCACCAGCGGAGACGGAAGACGTCGGTTTGTAGACTTTCCACACCATTTCTGTGCGTACAACCAGCCGCAGCACAAAACGACCGGAAGAAAAGTGCACAGACCACAACCAGCACCCGTTTAGGCCGACAGCTCACGACGGCCAGTCTACCCGAGAACAAATTCAACAAGTCAGAGCCTACCGCCAACAAAAGATTCGCCAGCTGGCGACCTCTTGACAGGTTCATATCCAACAGGCACCGTCCACAGTCCGTCCTCGACGCTCACAGTATACCCAACGTTCAAGATCCACGGACAATTATATACCACCGTTTTCGGGGGTGCATACAAACCGGGCACGCGCCGTAACAGCACTCGCAGTCCTGAGAGCAGTAATACGACTAAACAGAGGCCGAACGCAACGGCTGGTTTCGACAGACTCAACAAGCATCAACGCGAGGGAAAATATAAACTACATTTGATTCAGCTATCTACAGATGGGACTAGTGTGCAGGTCCACGGCATAAATGGGTGCTATTGGTACCATTGGTACTCTGAATCAACAGAGATAGTATGATCGCAATAATTAACACGAATATTAACAACGAAAAAAATGACTACGAAAAGAGGCACCTGATGGCAGCAAAAAATAAAATCACGACACGCGCAGGTTCTATTAGTAAGCTGCCGTGAAGCTAAATGGGCTATCCAACTATTCCAGCACGACTACAAAGCAAGGCAAAGGTTTACAGAGTCCTGAGCTGCTACAAAGGCCTGAGCGTGGTTAGAAGCACTAGATACAAGCGCTAGAGAGAAAGCGTTATTGTCAGGTTGTTCTGCTAAGGCATCGCCGCTCGCAGTACCGCCAGTCACAGTTTCACAGTCAAAAGGCTATACGAGCTGGTCGGCGTCCATTTTGCTGAAGTTACTACTGCGCAGTCTATTGAGATTTCAAAATCAAATTCTGGAAAAAATACACGTAAAAAAGAATCAGTCTATAGTTTAATTTTTGGCTAAAAAGTATCATCTAATACCGATAAAGTGAAATATGAAGTTTAATTGTGTGTTGAAAAGCACCATTTAATATCGACAAAGTGAGATCCTGGTAGAGGACGCTCGGTGACCCATTTCACTGACATCTTTACCTGGAGTCGATGTTGGCATAAACATTGAGTCGACTCCGGGTCCGGGCTTCGTTTTTGTCTTTTTCATGATCGCAGAACCGAAAATAGCCCCTAATCTTGGGTTGGAAGTCTTCTGTGGACAGGCATGCACCTCTTTAGTTCAGAAAAGTACACCTAAAGCACCCTCCAGTTGGATATACCATTCGGAATTGTTTCTGGAGCCGACAACCGACTCCGCAGCACTGGTTCTAATAGTAAATCGTCATAGTTGAACGCTTTTCCGCAATTCTGCTCATTAACAACAATGTTGTTCATTGAAGGCAATCGCCAATAGATTCAAGAGCTGAACAACAAGCTTAGACCATATCAAGCGATTCTGAGCAAAGAAAGGCGTTGCTGTTCGGAAAACATAATGCGAGACTTGATTTTATACCCGCATATGATTTGGTCTCTGGTTCCCATTGCGCCGTTGAAAGTGAAATTTGTAGCAATAACAGCCTGACATACCTGGAAAGGAAGTTTGATCGTAAGCGTCGCCACTTGTTTGATTAGCCATGAGCACCGCCACCGGAAAAGCATCATCATACCAAAAAAGCACACGCGCGCCACCTGGCGTAATTCGTCGTGGCAAGCTCTTGCTGCCTGTTGCCTCGCAGGCTGGGCATCCAGGCCATTCAAGTACAAACGGACCATATATTACAGCACGCACTCGTCACATATCCTGCCTTCACTACTCGTCTTTCTTATGTTTTTTATACAGCAGATGTGTCTGCCAGAACCACGTTCCTTTAACAACGATACAGTGGCGACACTCTCGGCTGTGAGAGACGTACCAAGACGCCAGAGGGAGGAGGGACACCCCCCGCTCAAGGAGTCTCACCCCGGCCGTTCCCCTTCCACGAAGTCGACCAGAGCGACCAGCCGTGCGGCGGCGCCGCTCAGGTCCACATGTAGGTGGGCACCATGGCCTCCCGCGTGCCCAACTCAGGCAGCAGGTTCTCCTCCTCCAGGAAGCAGAGGGGCAGCTCCACCAGGTGGCCCTGCCGACGCAGGGGCGGCGTCAGACGCGGCGAATGGGACCTCAGTCACAGCGTTACACCCGCCACGGCTGCCCCCAGCGCAGGGGTGCCAGCACGGCTGTGATTGCATCGACGTCAGGCACCGATGTGGTTAGAAAATCGGTCTCAGCAGCATGGCAAACACAATTCTCAACACAAATGACAAGATTCCAGGATGTACATTCTAGGCACCACCGAGTAGCACATCATGAAACAAAATCAAAGCGGAATACAATTTCGTTTGCTTACTACTCGCTGTCTTCGTAGTTGGAACGCAAATATCAAAATGATAATCACAAAAAACGTTTGTCAAACTAAGATAAAACACACAACTATAGAGTGCCTGGTAGTAAATCGGTAGGGCGCATACGGCTGGAGCCCATGATTTCACTGCCAGACGAGAAACCAAATGACTAACCAAAACCCCAAAGCTGACGAAACAAACACACTTGACAACACAAAATGGACCCCACCACCAAGAATGGCACCAGCGCAGTTACACAAACCCGCATGTCGGTGGACGGATCCCCGCCATTCGGAACGCCCTGCAAGACACCCGGAACAAAACAACCAGTCAGCCAGAACAAAACAACCAGTCAGTCAACACCACAAACCGCGGATATCGACAGTGCTGAGGATTCACAATCAGGCACCAGGCCCGGCACGCGAAGCCAAAGCCACCGGGTCATTCGAAGATAGCGCTGGTGCTGGTCTCGCCCAACATGCCTCAGAGCACAGGCGGATCCAGGACTTCCTTTCGGAGGGTGGGGGCTGGTCGGGAGACAGGCCCCTCAGACCGGACGGGTGCCGAACCGAAACGTGGGGAGGGGGAGTGGGTCCTCTAGACCGGACGGGTGCCGAACCGAAACGTGGGGGTGGGGGTGGGGGGGGGTGGTTCCTCTAGACCGGACGGGTGCCGAACCGAAACGTGGGGGTGGGGGTGGGCCCTCTAGACCGGACGGGTGTCGAATCGAAACGTGGGGTGGGGGTGGGGTGGGCCCTCTAGACCGGACGGGTGTCGAATCGAAACGTGGGGGTGGGGGTGGGGGGGGGTGGGGGTGGGCCCTCTAGCCCGGACGGGTGTCGAATCGAAGCGTGGGGGCGCCGCTACTAGCGTCATGGGATGAGAAAAGCACCTCACGGAGCATCCACGGCATTTCAGGATGCATAGGGGCCGAATGTTTAATCCGGGAAACTGCCCCAATTGTCCCCTGGATCCACCTATGCAGCAAGGTAGCAACCCACCACCTTCCGCCACCTCCACGCCACACCCGACGGAGTCGCAGTGCTGACCATCGCCGAGAACACAGCCGTCACAGCCCACGAAGTCGTACACGATCCTGTGCTAGCGGACAAGAATGTCCCCGACGAACAGCACCCGGACTCCACAAAGTGGTGCAAGAATGGGAACACCACCGTGACGATCAAACCCCAACATGGCGGCCGTACCTCCGGAACAGGGAGCCGGCCTACGTCCACAAGTGGGTTGGCATGATACCCTCCTTGGTTCTCTTGGCCGGCCGCAGCTCGGCATCAGAGAGGAAGTGAAGGGGCAGAAGAACCAAGTGGCCCTACACGGGCCACGCCAGGTCAAGAGGCGAACATACACAAACTCATACACATATACATGCTGCACGTGCAACGTGGGGAAGAGCGCAAGTTGGTGTTGAAGTCAGACCCGGAAGATAGCACACACAGCAAAGAACATGGCGGTCGTGAGACCGGACCAGGAGCGGCTGAGATTCATAGGTCAGTCAGTCAACTCCGAAGCACACAGGAAGTTATGACATTTCAAGAAAGGCATGCTCAGTCGCACGGTGCAACCTGCAGCATTAGCAGCATGCCTCATTATCTTCGCTCCAGAGTCTGGTGATGCGTTCCATGGTAATTAAATCTTCATAGGCAAGGCATGACGACTATCTTTTAACGACATCCATATTATTTTGCAGAAAGTGCGTCAGGGCGGTCACATTCGTGAATTGAGCTCGTTGCAGCCAGGAGCGCCGCGGTTGCTGTCGAGCCGTTACCATAGCGACCAGGCAGACGCCGGGGCGTGCAGATTCAACCACACGGCGCAAACGACAGGTAAGGAACAGGTTCGGTCACCACGGCTTATGCTTATCGTTATCCTCTTTGGCAAGTTAACACAGGCACGTGCAAATTTCACAACATAGCCAACAAGCGAAAGCATTGTTTGTGTCGCATCCAGTGACTACGAAGCCCATATATGCGGAACGAGCCACGCAATAATTTCATAAATGGCGACCGATATAGTTTTTATCAAAGATTACTTTAACATGACGAATTCTACTATCCGAAAACAGCCCGCGAAGACCAAGACTGTTTTTATTCAGGGAGATAAACTGCGCTTCCAAGCGCCGAAAATCGCATGCCAGCGCAACCATAGGCGGATCCAGGGGGCAAGGGGGAGGGGGTACGTGCCCCCGATCGACCCTCGGCGCCCCGTGAAATGGTCATGGTGCCCCCTGAAAGGTCGATGGCGCCCCTGAAATGCCGCTTTCTACCACCCCCTCAGGATGCGAAAATCCGCGCCCACCGATATGATTTTGCGCCCATCTGATAGGTTTTGCCAGTCAAAAGTGGCGCCCCCCGGGAAGGTGCCCCCCCAATCGGCAATCCTGGATCCGCCTATGAGCGCAACCAAATATATGCACTTCAAAATCGCTTTCATGATGATTGGGGTTTTGGGGCACTGCAGCGGCAGAGGGTCCAAGTGGATGATCCGTTATGCTCGTTCAGATGATTCGTTCACCTATTCACATTACATAAACGCCGTCGATATTTTCTCCAACTTGTCATGACTGAGTTGTATGCGTAGGTGATACGCGACCAGTGTTTGTCAACGCGACCACGTCACTCACTGCGCTACTATTCGGAATGAAGGCATTTACGTGCGCCTTACCACCGTGTTTTGTTAATCCGGTGAGAGGTAGCATTGCATATCATCAAAGCATGCTAGCTTATTCTGTGAGAAATCAGTGCTTCAACCTCTACAATTAATCTCATAAAAGAAACGGTAAAAGGATAGTACATACGAGGGCAAACGACTAAGAGCAGTGTGGAGGATCTGACCCAGCGAGCTCAACGGGTCCAGTAGGCTTGACAGCCCACCAGCGACGTACCTGGATGTCCTTGAGCATCTCCTTGGCCCGCGCCGGGTAGGAGAGCGCCAGCGGTACCTCCGCCTGGTAGGTACTAAGCTGGGCGAAACTCTTCACCGAGTCCGTTGGGATGCACTTAAACGCCTGTGCAACCACATAGATCGAATAAAGCACATGTTCTGTCCTAGGTGCACCTCTGAATAGCACAAATGCTACACTCATTCTTTTTAAGCTGGATGTCTGATGAATGTGGTACTACGATATTACTACAGCGTCACGTCATCTGGTATATACCCCGCAAAGACGTCAAATTAGTTCACAACAGAAAAGGGAGCCAGGTAAAACGGATAGTGATTAAAAAATGTCAATCACAAGCGGAAAAACGCAACAACCCGTCCGTTTGCACGGACAAGTCTCCCACAGAAATAGCGAAGTTTCACCTCAGAACTGCCCCGGTAACCCTACATATCATATTCAGTCAGGTGTCGGTCACTCACCTTCTCGAAGATGTCTGTGTTCTTGCTGGCGGCCTTTAGCCACACGCCCTTGTAGAAGTCGTCGCTGACGGGATCACTGACGTCGATGTCGTCGTTGGGAGTCTCCAGCAGACCCAGGTGCTCTTTGAACAGGTGGCGGCGCATGTTGCCGGCGTAGCGACCCACCTGGGTAGGGACTCCATCCATGGCACCGTCCTCAAACTCCAGATCCTGCCGAGCCGCCCAGGCGACCAGTCAGGCCACACACGCTGCCTCCGGCTCGGGCACAGTTACAGCTAGTGGTGTGGTGACCGGAGCGGGCGCAGCGCTGGATACTGTACCACCCGAGCCGTCCGCGTGACAGCCATCCTTGAGACTGGGCGGGGGTAATTACCAGCGCGGCACGGTTGGCCACAAGACACTGCTTACCTCCACCACCATGCAGACCTCTGAGTCGCGGTTGCCCATCAGACTGCGGTCGTTGATGTTGGCCGAGCCGCAGATCACGGTGTTGTCGTCCACGATCATCAGCTTACTGCAACGCCACACCAAGATCACTATCACAATGACGCTGTAGCCCTAACGGCCGTTTAATCTGAATAACTTAAAATTAGGGTTCCTACAGTTAGGCTTAGGGATACGCATACCCAGGGCTAAACACAAATTGTTCACCTCTTCGAGAAAACAACAACAAAATGTCCTAAGTCAAAATCCAAATCAAGATTTCAGTCATTCAACACAGACCACACAGCAACAAAATAATTTTCAAACATTCATTTCTGTTTTGAGATACACGCGCAACCATTCCAAACGTAAGTGCCAGCACCCACTGACAATGACACCAAAGCACCCTCTGTCACATGGGCTGCGGCATCGCCTGACCTGTGCACGTAGATGAGCTCCGTCACCGGCTTGCCGCCCAGCTCCGAGTGCGTGCGCAGCCCGTGGAAGGTCACGTACTGCGTGGGGTCATTGACGCCGCGGTCCCGCAGTCGCCTCAACAGACTGTACTGCCCCCTGGTGAAACACCGGGGCCATTACTGCTACTCCTAACGTGCCATCTGACATAACAGAGGTTATCACCACTGCCCCTGGAGAACAATCCAACAGAGATTATCACTACTGTCACTGGATAACTATTGTGCATAGGTTATCACTATTGCCTGGGCCCACTGACGAGCCATCAAACAGAGGCAAATACGGCAACAATGGCGGAAAAAGGTACAGTAACAACTCTGAAATTTTACCTACAGGGCGAGCCCCGGGCGTTACCGCCTAACAGTCTATAGGGCCACCTCTCCCGTCGTTCTCGGAACGCGGGGGGAGGGAGATAACAAGTCAACAATAATATTCGGAGAAACAATTCATTGGAACCACATGCTGCCACGCAAGGGCATCGAATCAAAGTCTGGTTAAGATAGTTGGTTTGTACTTTTATTTAGTGTTTAGGCCGGTCTAATTGCAGAATGGCTATTAACAACATCACCGGATGTGATGATAACTTGATTTTCAACTGTGACCGGAAAAATACAGCGATGCTCTGCTGATATATTGAGAAAGAACGACCTAAATGGACCATGTTTGTTTCTCAGTCTAGTGAAAATATACTCCGTTGCAGTCAGCGGTCAACAAATCTCCTCAGCCTGTCAGCGGACGGCGGCGCACCTGCAGATAGAGGCGTAGTTCCAGTGGGTGATGGCCTGGATGGCCGTGCCACCCGGAGTGCCCACCTGACCCTCGAAGCCAGGCAGCAGCGGGATGATGACGAACACGCGGAACTTGTGGTCCTCCCTGGTGACACGGCGCAATTGGAACAACGGTCCGCGAATGGAGAACGATAGAGGTACGGAGACTAGGTAAAACAGACTAGCATCCCAAGGTGATCAGTGATACGTCCTCAAATAGGACTACGATAACTGTTGACGAGTGAAACGGTGCAGAATAAAACATTTAAAGTGAAGGTGGTAGGACTAGAATAAAAAAACAGGTCGCCAGCTATTATCAGCAAGAGTACAATAATTCCACTGATTACACACAGCAGCCGTTCTTACACTCAGACATGCATTCGAGATATATTGGCTTGCATGAAACTCTTAAGCGTTGCAGTTTACTTAAAGAAGCCTTTGTGTACTTCAGGTACACAAACATTATGATACACACATATATACACTGCCGTCACATATCATAAAGCCACCATGCGCATAACAATATTACATACATGGTCAGAATGGGAGAATTAGGAGAGTTCAGCCACGGGAAAGTTCAATTCAGAAGTTTGTTTCCTCTTCAAGTAAAGACGGTTCATTCCAAACGTCGTGCACCCGCAAGTCGCGACTGGATAGAGAGCAATATTCGGTGATCTAAGGAGCCATGTGAACGACAGTCAATGCGCCTAATAGCCTCGTGAGCCTGTGCTGGGCTGAGGGGCCGCACATAAAACGTGAGAAGGGCAGACATGCCGTGACTGAAAACTGCTAAACATGACAATGTCACAGTCTGCGTGCGCAATTAAGAACTTCAGTCTGATTTATTTCAAACAAAACAAAATCAATCAAATGCAAAATAAGGCCAGCACCAAAGGAGAACGGCGTGCGGTCCAGCACTGTGGTCAACTGGAGCAGTGCGGCGTCCCCACTAAGCTAAATGTGAGGTGCGACAATCAAACCTGACCACTCCCGCCCGCACCCGGCAGCCGACTCACTCAGCTTGCTTCTGACTGCAAAGTCACAGCGGGGCACACGGTCAGCAAACACTACCAAAAATCATACAGAAAAGAGGCATCGAGTGGTGGAGGTAACCCCTTGTCGTAAGAGGTACCACTGGACAAAACAGTATGCCGAAAAATGGCGCCTCTTCGTTAGCTGAAGGAATAGACGATCACAACGCAGGAACGGACAATTGATAGGGAATCTCAGCTTTCAGCGAAGCGTCCGTGTAAACAACACGCTCACTCAAAAGCTATCAGCTAAAAATGATGGTGAAATTATATCAAAGGCCGACAAAACAAGGCAGAGCTTGATGAAACAAGCATGGACACGGCAGCAGCTTCAGCGAGCACCAGCACCTGTGCGAAAACAAACGCGCTAAGGAAAAAATCATCTCCCGGCCAAAAGCCGTGCGGCCGGGCTGGATACCTCCACCCGGTTATCAGTGGGGCTGAAGTTCTGAGCCACACCACCCGTCATAGCACTTCGTTTGCATAAAATACCCGCGGGGAACATGCCACACGGGCATCAGCTGCAAAACAGTCAAACGCTGACCATCTCCACAGGCCTGTGTTTAGTTATCTTCCAAAGCATCCCAACCGCTTTTGAATAGCCTACCAATCACAGATTGAGCCCATGAAGGTAACCATTGTCTGACATTCCAAGCCCGTCGTGGTTGTGCCGGCTTATAAACAGAGCTAATATCACAGCGTATAGCCTTTACTGCATGATACCTGACACCCCGCGCGTACGGAGCGTGTACACCGTGCCTTCGTTGAAAGGGGTACGGTCCTACCTCGGCGGTGAAGTATCTGAGGGAGAAGTGCGGAATGATGGTGGAGCCTAAGCATGCGCCGGCGCCAACAGACTTACGATTCCGTTCGGACGCCGGGGGCGGTGAGAGAGTACCTACCTGGTGGGTTCACTGGGCCGGACGGACACAACAGGTCAGCCAGTGCTCCACAACTCCAACAGCATCACCGGACCAAAGCACACCAGGCAATGAAACGGACCAATGCACAGCACACTTCAGACACGACCTCACACCAACATAACAGCAATTCTGCATCAGTGGTATCTGAACATGACACCGCTTTACAAGCAAGAACACCTGTACACGATGGAAAGCACGGCACAGACAAAACCCCTCACTCCCCGGTCCTGACGTACTTGTGGGCGCGCAGAATGCGCTGGAAGAGCGCCTCACAGACACGGTTGTTGACGTCGGCGTTGATGCCGCACAGGCTGACGAAGAACTGGTTCTCAATGTAGATGTAGTGCTGGGCGCGGCTGATGAGGTCGATGTACGCCTGCTGGATCGAGTCCTCTGTGTCTTTGATGCCGGCCGACCACTGGGAGGCGCTGCGCACGATCTGGGGGGCGCCCGGGGAGGTGATGAGAGCGCCCGGGGAGGTGAGGGGAGCCCCGGGGGAGGTGAGGGGCCCGGGGGGGCGGGGAGGTGAGGGAGCCCCGGGGAGGTGAGGGGAGCCCTGGGGGAGGTGAGGGGACCGCGCAGACAGAGTCGAGGAGCGCTGAGCCTAATGGCCACGTTGGAAACATCCGACAGAATGCGGTGAAAGAAGGACGAGCACAAAGACAGATATAAATATAAGTCTGCATAGTAACAACGCACCAGCGATACCCGAGGAAGACACTCAGAAGAGCTGGGTGCAAATCCGGATCATGTGATCATTTAAATCATACACTATCACACCACATGCACCTTGAAAGGACTGAAAAGAAGAAAGGGATTTCACAGTGAAATAAAGACGACAAGCAATATAACCCTCCTATAGAAACTATACACTGAATTATGAATTGGACCTTACCAAAGTTTTCCATATCTAGCCGAGCACCGCGCGACATAGGGGGGTTGGAGGGGGAACCACAACTGTGGCTCATACCTGACACTTGGTCTTGTAGCTGGGAGTAGAGAGCACTTCGGGAATCGAGTCGCACGTCTGGTATCCCTTCGGCAGCAGGAACTCGTAGGCCATATTGAAGCGCAGCTTTTCCACCTGAGGGCACATTTTCAGGGGTTAGAACAACAAACTGTGAGCGTTTGCAATTATCATCGAAGGTACACCATGCCTTTTTATCTCCCAAATCATAACTGGTCCCCTGAGACGAGGCTCAGTCAGCACCGTGCACGCGTGTACTGTTTAATACACAAACCATTACATCTGGACACGAAGTGGTACTCCCAGCCACTTCCTAAAACAACTTTTTTATTTTAGTCACGAGAAGGAAAGCTTCTCGCTCATTACATTGAGCCAACAGAGAGAACACTATTATTTCACACTCACCATTCCAGAGACAACCCAACCCCCCACACACGGTTAAAAGAAGATATTCTGTAACATGAACACATACTTTTATCTATCGGAAAAGAAAGTTTCACTCCTGCCCGTGTAGCGAAGACTGCTTCACATGTCAGACAATCATCCATCCGAGCGCCTGGCTTTCAGCAGCCGACCGCCCCCGCCTGACCTTGACGGCGTTCCAGCGCTGTATGAAGTGTCTGGCCACGTCGCGTGCGGCGCTGCCCACCACGCCGGTGGCGATGTCGTGCCACGGCATCCGAGGCACCGAGGCCCGGTCCACCTGGTCTGCACGCACACCGGCCACCACACGTCTCAGAGGAGCCACACACCGCTACCCCGACCGGCGGAACCGGGAAAACACGGCAGTGGCGTGACTGGAGGCAGGACGAGGCCGTTTTCCATGGTTCCGTGTACAATACACGCAATCATGATTACTAACGAGACAGCGCTTCTGGGCGGAAAGCAAGACAGTTTCAGAAAAAAACAGCAATACAGCGTAACTCAGAGAAAAACCGAGACTTAACGGGCAGTTACCGGAGAAGGGCGAGTCGAGGGCGATGAAGTCCTTGACGATGAAGTTGGCGTAGTCCTTGCCCATCCAGAGCTTGGCTTTCAGCTTCTTCACTCGGTTAGCGTCCACCCTGTGACAGACGGCGCAGACTTCATCCAGTGGCCACGACACGCACAAGTTTCATTAACCGATATAGTATTCCACCTTCCTTTGCCCTCATCCATCCTTATCCTTCCCGTCTCCTGCCATAGTTTCCATTGTTTCATGTTCACTGCGACGGCACTTGAAAAGCCACTAAATGCGTGGAAGTTTGTGCAGCTAATACACTAATATAATAGATTCATCATATACCAATCGATGGATAACTTATCAGCCGATTCATCTTTTAACGGACGATTCAATTCAGTAACCTCAAGGAAACCTATACCACAAATATGATGGCATGACCGTAAATGCACTGTTCTCCTACTTATGACAAGGATAAAATGAGACATGTCTCTAGGATGAACCTTTCTTGTGATAAAGGAAATCCAAACAGCGGCATCGCCACCGGAGGGCAGGAGAGGGCCGGACGACCGCTATGGGAAAGGGTGACATATCCCTATTTTTGGGCCCCCAATCATGCCCAGATGCGTATTTTACGCCGAAATGGGCACACATCCCGCATTTCATGACCACGTTTCCCTTCAAGATATTTGAGCAATTTCAATACAGACGTAGGGTTTAAGCGGAAGTAGATAACAGCCCTTCAGATTGAAAATTCTTCAAAACTTAAGACCCAAGATTCCAACCCTAGAAAACTGCACACAAGCCCAGTAACACTGTCAGAGCTGAGCTGAGCTGAGATGCCCACACACATTGTCAGGTTCTGTAATGACCATCGGCAGTCCACCTTCGTCAGCCATATGTCACTCACTCGTCCAGCACACCAGCCTCAGCGGCAGCAACGGCAGCGGCGCGGGGGGCCGCCTCCGACTTGATGGCCTTCTCCTGAACGGCCATCTCCTCCCCGGCCAATTCCTCAGACTCGTCACCGCCCCTGGGGCCATGCACCGGGTTACTCACTGCACATTGGGCCATGGACGGCCACTACGGCGAAGAGGGGGTTACACCACTGTTCATGCAGCCAGCAACAGGGTCACATCACCACCCTTGGGGTTATTAGCGGGGCTACATCACTGCCACTGGAGTCGTCTATAGGGCTACACAAACAACCCTGGGGTTATTGACAGGGTAGCATCACCACCGGCGGGATCACACACTTCAGTGCTCAAGATTGTAGTTACACTGCCGCAGCATTAATTTCAGGAAAAAGGGGCGGCATCACCAAGCCTCCAGCTATAGTCATGCCTTTCAGTCTGAACCAGTCTGAACTGACGCTGTCCCTGCAGAACCGGCGGTCAAATACACGTTACACCACAAGTGAGACGGGGACGGAGGCCTCCTCTAACACCTGAAAATTTCACATGGACATAAAACAGCACTAAGTAATTGCAGCAACATGAAAAGATACAAAATATGTTACTTTGGAACATATAAAATAACGACATTTCACGTCCCATGTTGATTTCCATGGTCACTAAAATATCAATAATTGCGTTTTGCTTATGGCAAATTGCGAACCACCAATAATAATAAAACATGGAATCACAACACAACGACTCGAACAACAAAAACAATGTGAATTACCAAATGTTCGTTGAAAGAACCCATAGAACCTTATGGGCAAAGTAATACTATTATAGACAGCAATAAAGAGAAGACAGAAATAGAGGCCCAAATAACCCAATAACGGTATAAAGGGGATGAAAATGAGCATGGAGAATCAAAATCATATAAATAGCAAACAGGTCCAGCATCAGCATTTGAGAGTGGAAGCTGCCCTATGACTTCATTCTGAGAAAAAATTAGAGCATTTATATTCTTTAATAGACAAGATAAGCCCTGGAAAAAGGAAAAGCGCACAAAATGAAACCGCTCCATCGGCATTCCAAGCCAGTCCCGCACCGAAGCTTTCAAAACATCAAAACAGCACCAAAACACGCAACAGCCATGCAATCTGGCAGGCAGCGTTCCCGGCGGAGCGACTGCAAACTTGTGCTTTGTCGGGTCATCGGTAGATATCAGCACCTGCTGCCGTCGCCCAGAATCACCGACTCCAGGCTTTCGTTTCGCAGGGATCCATAGTCGATACGAGTCGACCTATGGCCAGATGGTAGGAAGGTCACGACGGGAGCGGCCACAGCCGGACCGCGTGCGAGCGAGTGGAGCAACAAACGACTAGCGAGTGCGGTGAAGCAACAAACAACTGCGGCACAGCGGTCACGCCCGATAGGGCTGTTGTGTTCGCTTTGCAACAGAATCACGCCCGGTTCGTCTCAGGCATGTTCAGTGAAAACGGAGAAGCCCGATCCAAGTTTTCTCCCATGGAACGGGAGTATTATAGGCTAAGATGTTAGCAGTTGGTCTGTAAACAAATCCCACCAATTACATATAACCAGCAATATGAAGCGGGCACAGGTCCACCCTCGCTAAATGTGTACAACGCTCATGACGATAGACAGTTGACCCAATTACTCTGCAAAAAAGAAGATGCACGTGCTATACACTGACTGAAGATGTCCCATTGTTGTGGAGCTGTTCAACATAAGCGTGAGTTCGTCCAGCGAGCTAAGCCTGGGTTGTGAACAAAACATAGGCTGTGTAGGCGCCTGCTGGCGTGTCGAGTTCACCGAGGAGCGGACTGCCTCTCTCACGCAGCGATTTCGAGTACTATTTAATATCATGCCTACGGTAAGTTAGTTACATCCATGCCTTTATCGTGGGACATGCAGAAGCTCACTTTTGGGCGCGTCAAAATACACCAAAACCCTCCCAGAAGCCGACCTTGCGACCGCCAGAAGGCGACTGGTGAAATTCTGAGGCTACAGTGTAAAACCTAATTGGACACTAAAAGTGATTCATCACTGGCCTTAAAACACAATGTTTAGAGCTAATAAATAAGCTTCTCAAGAAAAATATCAGGACAAGATGATCAAAAAGTAAGCTTCATCGATATTGTGGGCAACAAGTGAGTAGAACGTACACAGTGAGGTACTTGGACATAAATTGTAAATTATCAAATTTTATGCCCCATACAATTCACGAAATTTCATCATTAATATTATGAACAGGTCAATAGCTACGATAAAAAACTCACATACCTAAGACTCATGATTTCAAAACTTCCACTACCTTGATAATAAATCACTTGAAACTTGCTGCATTTGAAGCTTCCAACTGGGAGTCCACTAAAAATCAAACAGTTCAACTGACATCTCTCTGTACACTAATACCAAGCAAAGGTGCAGAAAACCTCCATCTAAAACAGAAAGGCAAAATTTAATCAGCCTAACTAGATCTTGGCGTTACAGCTTTAAATGCATGACCGATGTATTGGTGGGGATAGTGCTTAAGATCGTCACTTTGACTTTTGTGCGTTGGCACTTGGGGGGGCATGACCAAAACATATTTAAGCATATCAATACCTCTCGTTTCTCATTTGATTCCAAATGACCCTTTCCATCGGCACGGTTTTATGGTGTCAGCTTGCAGTGTTTTGATGGAAACTGTCAGTACGTGCTTCATAATACGGTTTAAATATGGGCGACAATAATTTTGATTCTAGACCTGCTAATGAAAGATGAAACTATTTCCAGCATTCAGCACAGGTAATATCCATAGGCGGAGGGACAAATTTTGATGCTGAAGACGAAAATGCCGAATGCAGGGACCCCCAGAACAATTTTTGAGTAGATTGAGCTCCCTAAAAAGGCTGGTCGGGACATACAATACTTATAAAAGGCGGCCAGAGGCGTAGCCACGGGGCAATAGGCCATAATCTCCTGCCGCGCCAAAGTTTCCCCATGGATAGAAAGCGGACCTAGGGGCATTTTGAAGGGATACTTCGCGCCCCACGGGACCATCCATAAGTTACCTAACACGAAGGGGGGGCTGAGGGAGGAGTCGGCCTCAGCTTTATAAAACGTTACACACGGGAGTAAAAAAGTTACATAGCAGAGAAGGGAAATCACCAATATACGTTACGTAATTTATGGATGGTTACTTCTCCACATTTGGAAAGGTGACCAAAAGTGGAGTTTACCAGCATTTTCGGAACTGTGATGATGGAATGGGTTGCTTGGAACCAAGTGGCGAACAAATGGTACAAATATGCTTAAGCTATGTCCTAGCTATGCCCCCTGAAGTGTCAACTTGCCATAATTAATATGACGTTGCTCAGCACCATCTCTGGTATTGGAGGGCACAAAATCCTGTGTAAGCGGTAAACAATATTTCACTCGAAACGTAGTAAATTCCAAAATACGGCGTTCTAGCGTAAGTAATCGACTTGTGCGTGAGGTGCGAACCGCATTAAACGGCTAGTGCTGAGTTCGGATCAAAGCCATTCAACAAAACGGCTGGCGGAGATGATCCGGCCGGCGGTGGTCTAGTCTAGGCGCGCGCGGTATGTACAGCTGCGGAGTGTGCCGTGCGTCTGGGGGCGGCGGTGCGCGGCCTTACTCAGGCAGAACTCACAACTCCGGCTGGCGCACGAGCCGCTGCAGCCGCCGCAGCCGCGCCCCCGACCTGGCGCCACCACAGACCTGGTCATTGGTGCGCCACCACCCACGCAAATAAAACAGGGGCGCCCCTATCCCCCACGGTCATTATTGGTGCGCCACCACCCACGCTAATCAAACAGGGCCACACCCCGTCATTGGTGCGGCACCACCCACGCTAATCAAACAGGGACGCCCCTATCCCCCATGGGTGAGCCACTACGTGCTACCAAGGAGCAGCGGGAGCAGTTACTCTGTATTGCCGCCGTTGCACGCGGGCCACTCGGCTATTCCCCACAACAGCGGGATTAGCCATTGAAGCGCAGCCATAACCGGTCAAAAGGAGGCGCTCACCCAACAATGGGACATGGGTACCCGCTATGTGAACACAGTTTCCCGCAATCAGGGCGGGCTTATCAGTCACAAGGCGCGGTTCATCATCAAAAGAGTGCAGCTACCCATGCCGGGGCGACATTATCCGTCAAATGGGTCCCGAGCACCACCACAGGGACACGCGGGGTAGTGACTGCACGCCACGGCGTTCAACTACTGGGGCGGGGGGGGGGTGTTGCATCCACCCTATACGCACGGCTATCAGGCACAAGGCACGGTTACATGTGACGAGGACCACACGCACCATGCGTCCGTTACAGACCACGAAATGCAGGATATATTGAAAAGTTCTTTCGTGAAAAGAAATTTTCTTTTATTTGGCATACTCAAACATTCTAACACACCAGGGAGATTGAACCATATTTCCGTTCATGGACCCAGCTAGCTGATTTAGGTTTGGATAATTTGCTGGTGGTGATTTTCATAAAAAATTATCTGAGCCTAGGGTGAGATATCTACATCGATTTCTGCAGGCTCACGTTTTACCGGTCTGCGCAGGCGCTGTCCTCCAAAAATCAATACATTGTATTTCTCTTTAGAAAACCCTTAGAGGACAAGCTGCCTTTGAAGGGGCAATTCTGACCTTGAAGAGAACATTCTGTTTATGTCACCCACACAGAGAAATCAAAGCCTCAACGCCCTGTTCCTCCGTTTCCCAGAGGCCAGAGGAGTGCAAAACCAAGAATACGTCGGAATCCCCAATTACAAAAAGTCCTGCGTTTCCCAAAACTAGAGCACCCCTCAGTAATCCTCTTAATTAGGAAATATGCCTCATGGTGCGGAAGCCGAGAGCGCCAGGGGCTTCGGCGGGCCGGTATCACATAGCCAATTAGAAGTTAGAGGGCGACACGCCCGTTACGTCACTGGCAGGCACTCCGTTAGACGTCAAAATCACAACAAACGCCCGTGAGAGAACAGGTCACTCAACCGCCCGCACGTTACAGACGCAGGCGGGGGCATCCGAACCGCCCGAACAAAACAACTATCTACATCCCAAAAATGGATATAAATTGGAAAACAGATGGAAATTCTATAAAAAAGCAGATAGCCATATCACAGCTATTAGTGTCCACTGGTTAGTTACCCCGTCGTCGGCACCAGTCCGGCGTCTCACCTGTCTCCCGACTCCCTTCAGCCGTCAGACCCACCTGTGTAGGTGGCGGCGGCCGCGATCAGCCAGCTCGTGCGACCACACGCTGGCCACCTCGCGCATGCGCACCATGTTGCGAAGCAGGCGGCGGCGCGCCGGCGGCGTCTCGCCCTTCAGCGGCACCTCGCCGCCGCCGCCGTCGCTCTCTCCGTCGGCCTCGTCGTCTGCGACGGCCGCGTCCACCACGTCGACGGCGCTGCAACGCCGGCGCCGGTCACACCGGGCCGCCTCCACCGGCACACCCCGCGGGGGACCCGCCGCCGCCGCCCTCAGTGCAGCACACACACGCACACACACTCGGCCGGTCGACGCCGGCCTCAGACAAATGCAATATGCAGCACACACACGCATACACACAACTGCCACGGCCTCAGAGACATATGCAGAGCACACGGCTGATATAGTGCTTCCAGCTCCTGAAAGCACGCTTTTCTACTTACTTCGAAACCACAGCGTGTGATGTGGTTACCTCCTTGGTGTGTATTATATTCCACTCCCGGACTAAACAATATCAAACTGCAAATCCGGCGTACTGTTTTACTCAATCAGAACGAATCGAAAAAAGTAAAGAGCAATACAAGTGTGGCTCATGGATGTTACCAGCAGTGCGAGGGAAAACGACATCCGTTTCTTCTAAGAAACGAAGAAACTGATGGATTTTCTTCAAAGAACTGGTCGCAGTTCTTACCTAAGGAAACTGGACCTCAGGAACATGATGATTGAGGAAGAGGAATGGAGGGGATCAGGCGAG
Source organism: Lepas anatifera (assembly GCA_034440635.1). Classification (NCBI taxonomy): domain Eukaryota; kingdom Metazoa; phylum Arthropoda; class Thecostraca; family Lepadidae; genus Lepas; species Lepas anatifera. The sequence continues at coordinate 5,298,363 of JAOTON010001541.1, read as the reverse complement.
ATCAGGCGAATGGCAGGCCTAAACAAGACACCAGTCACCTGAGACGACGGAAAAACAGCATGCTTCATCAGCGAACGAAAAACTGAACCTTATTGTCAAACAGCAATGCTTCTCGCAGCTGTTCACACGATAACTCGCAAATAAATCGATTACATATAAAAACGAATGCAATCTCTCGCACACATCTGAATTCAGGCAAGGCGCCTGATCGGGGCAAGTGCAGGCACTGTCCTTCACCTAGACTACCGTTTCGGCAGCCGACTACTTACTTGGCCATGATTTGCACCTCCTCCTTGGCCTGCCGGAGGACACGTCCGGTAAACGGCCATGCGCAGGAACGGCGCGAACACAAGGCAACTCGGAGAACAAAGATACGAACTGGAGACATCATTCTAATCATGGACCCTACTTATTTCCAAATCAATAGCAAAAATGGCGGTCCGGAAAAGATGCGGTCACCACATCACGTAAGGATAAGAGAAGACGGAAAAGTGGCGAATGAAAATGGCAATACTGAACTAAGCTTCAGATGTAACTGTGAAGCTTCTGTCAGATGGTATAGCTTCTAAAAGTAGAAGCTAAATAAGTTACGGTTATTTGACCTTTTCATCTGGCCAGCTCTCCGTTTATCATATTTCAGCCAAGATAAAGGCAATTGAAAGAATAAACCACTTTCAACGTTATCGCCCGACTACCGGAGAGGTCAAAGCCACAGCAAGAGACTATCTGCGTTCGACTGCAACAATGCCTACCAACCTAGGACAATAGCATTACCCGAGATAAGTCACAATTATTTTCTGCACATTATGCGCAGGCAGACGTAAGCCCCCTCGACGTTATGGAGAATGACCGTGCTGAACCGACGATAAGTTTTCCGGATTCCACTCTCTACTCATAAGAATCAGTTCAGCGTCAGCCGCAGGTGTGGCTTGTGCGGTGATCCCCTGCGTCGGTTCGATCAGGCCGTGAAAGTGGCATTAGGCAGCTCGTGATCCACAAAAGCACAAGAAAGGGATCAGACGTGCTTGGAGGCGCACCAGCTGCGCGGAAGGGTGGGGCCCTGCTTGTGATGCACTCCGGTCTCTCAAGTACCACTGCTGAGAAGATTATGTCCCACAGGTCAAACTGCTACCACAACGTGCTCACGACCGATCACATTACAAAACGGTCATAACGTGCAGTCACTACCACACAGATACATTCTAGCAGCACTTACGTGTATGAAACAATATACACAGCGCGCTGGGTTTAGCACCGTAGTCGAGAACAAAATAGCGATATTTGTGAAACGCCTCACACCTGACCACAAAACACGACCGGCCTTTAAACCTACCACCTTTTCTCTGACGATCAGGAAATGGTCACTACATTTTTACAATGTTTACATACTAAAATGGTGACCATATTGAATAACCACGGACCTACTTCTCGTCCGAAAAGGGCCATTATGTGTGCACCTTCTCGAGGTCACTGCAACCCTTGTCATGGTCAACTGTGCCAAACAAGAACAGGGCGTTTCGGAAAGAGAATAATGGTACACCTTCATGTGTTAGGACGTGAACCGTTAATTTCTCGCGCAGTTCCTCCTTCCTCATTCGGCTTCAGGGGAAATGTTCGAGAAAAAATTAACAGAATGACAGTGATATATCCAAAATGTATCCAGCAGTAGGGTCCCGGAAATGCAAAACCGAACCCTTCCTGCTCTGGCTATAATCAACACAAGGTTTACACTGTCGGTCATTTCGCTAGTACGAAAAACACCAACGCAAAGGCTGAAAAAGCATGACCTTAACCAGCCTCCGAACCCATAAGGTCTCATAAACCCGGAAGCCCTCATATTAATACATTTTACGAAACAAATCGTATTGTCCCAGTGTGCGCGGTTCTCCGTTTCACAGTACGTCGGCTGCGGTAGCTGCGGCGGCGGGTCTGACCTCCTGAGCGCCGGTGACGGTGCCGATGGTGACCAGGTTGGTGCCCTGCGCCAGTGCCAGCAGCGTGGTCGGCAGCTGCGCCCCTGCTGGCGTGCTGGAGGTCACCGCTGCCGAGTGGAAGTGGCCGGCCCGCTCCAGGTCGGCCACGTTACCCTGGTCCGTCAGCCTGCCGGAACAACACACCGGCAACTGTCAGCCTGCCGGAACAACACACCGGCAACTGTCAGACTGCCGGAACAACACACCGGCAACTGTCAGACTGCCGGAACAACACACCTGCAACTGTCAGACTGCCGGAACAACAAACCGGCAACAGTCAGCCTGCCGGAACAACACACCGGCAACTGTCAGACTGCCGGAACAACACACCGGCAACTGTCAGACTGCCGGAACAACACACCGGTAACTGTCAGACTGCCGGAACAACACACCGGAAACTATAAGACTGCCGGAACAACACACCGGCAACTGCCAGACTGCCGGAACAACACACCGGCAACTGCCAGACTGCCGGAACAACACACGGACAACGATCAGACTGCCGGAACAACACACCGGACAACTGTCAGACTGCCGGAAACAACACACCGGCAACTGTCAGACTGACGGAACACGGGCGAATGTCAGACTGCCGGAGCAACAAATGGACAGCTGTCAGACACCTGGAGCAGGGGCAACTGTCAGCCTCCTGGAGCAGGGGCAACTGTCAGCCTCCTGGAGCAGGGGCAACTGTCAGACAGCTGGAGTAGGGGAACTGTTAGACAGCTGGAGCACGGGGAACTGTCAATGCTAATTACTCCACACACGTACACAGACAGTTCTAGCTCCATTCAGTCTTGGCGGGTTGTTCCCATTCTAATCCAAATATGACACGACCTCAAGATCAGGACTCACCCTTCCTGCAGAGCGGGACGACACAAAACATCTGGTACTGTCCAAATCGCAATCATTCTGAGCGGGGCCGCAGCTACAGCTCCCTGCCCCGTTCATGGCCTTATCACAACCTCTTGGCATACACTGAAGCCCACATTTATCTGAACCTCTCACTTGAAGAAGAACTTACAGCAGCCGTACCACAACCCTTCCGGCAGTGAAGACACGATTCACTGTCCTCCTTACCTGTGGAAGAAGTCGTCCCAGCGGCCGTAGCAGAGGTCAATACCGCCGACGAATGCGTAGCTCTGGTCGACCACCACCAGTTTCTCGTGGTGGGCCCAGAACAGCACGGCCGAGCTAGCATGGTCCGGGTGTCGCATCACCTTGGGAAAAGGCACATGCAGGGGTCAGAGGGTTACATCAGCGACAGGTGTCGTGCCCGGCTCAGAGGGTTACATCAGCGACAGGGTGTAGTGCCCCGCTCAGAGTTACATCAGCGACGGTGAGTGCCGCTCAGAGGGTTACATCAGCGACAGGGTGTCGTACCCCACTCAGAGGGTTACATCAGCGACAGGGTGTCGTGCCCCACTCAGAGGGTTACATCAGCGACAGGTGCCGTGCCCGGCTCAGAGGTTACATCAGCGACAGGGTGTCGTACCCGGCTCAGAGGGTTACATCAGCGAAGGGTGCCGTGCCCGGCTCAGAGGGTTACATCAGCGACAGGGTGTAGTGCCCCACTCAGAGGGTTACATCAGCGACAGGTGCCGTGCCCGGCTCAGAGGGTTACATCAGCGACAGGGTGTCGTGCCCGGCTCAGAGGATACATCAGCGACAGGGTGTAGTGCCCGCTCAAATGGTTACATCAGCGACAGGGTGTCGTGCCCGGCTCAGAGGGTTACATCAGCGACGGGTGTCGTGCCCGGCTCAGAGGGTTACATCAGCGACGGGTGTGTGCCCCGCTCAAAGGGTTACATCAGCGACAGGGTGCCGTGCCCGGCTCAGAGGGTCACATCAGCGACAGAGTGTTGTACCCCAGTCAGAGGGTTACATCATCGGCGCCACGTTGCCCACAGGAGGAGACCGCTGACCCCAATTTACGATGTAAGCGATAGTCTGAGATTTTTTATGGCACACCAGTAGAGCATACCGGTCTTACTCAGTAAATACCAGTTTGCATTGGAATGTACTCACTCCGTTTGTACACATACATTCAATTAGTGGACTTTATTTTGTATTCTCGTGTCATGGGGATATTGAACAACGAAGCTCATATCCTGATGGATGAGTTGGATACACTTTTGATTAGGATTAGGGACAAGTCCTAGTAAATAATTACTTTGGTCGTAAATCCGGCCAACGATAGAGAGCGAAGCAATGCTAGACTAATATGAGTTAAGCCGAATCTTGTGGAAAAACGTTAGTCTGATTACCTGTGATATTTGACCCCACTAAGGCATAGTTAATCGTGCCAGGGTATCGGGGCGCCCCTGCGATTGTGGTTACATCACAACTCGGAGCATAGCTCGATGGCATGGTTAATAGATACCAGGCGTGATAAAAATTACTCTTTGGAATAGAAATATTTGCGAAATACCACAAATGCATACGTATAAACTTAGCTATAAAAACAAATAGTTTCCTCACCTTGATGTTTTCGTGCTGCATCAGCTTCTGTTTGCTGTAGAAGCTGTTGATTCCCAGCGCCATCTCCACCTCCTTGTACAGCATGACGTACACCTTCACTCCTTGTTTCTACAACGGGGGCACGCCAGTTACCAATTATTAAACCGTGTGAGAAAGACATCGAGCCCATACACGGCCGCTTCGACTGCTGGTGTGTCACACTAGCTAATTACGAAGAATCGAAACATTCATTCCAAGCACCCTCCGATTAAAAAATGACTTTTACTGTTGAAATGGCAATGTACATAACATTACCGTACGCACGTGGTGATTGGGTTATGAAAACAAAAGGTTAGGTTTAGCATTGTACAGGAGAGCAAAGACAAGACTACGGCACCTAAGGTAATTCCAGGTCATTGACAAACGAGTCGCAGAAAAAAACGCATTAGATCTGTTGCATGTATTGTTCCTAACAGCTTTATAACAACATTGTTTTTTAGAGCCCCGCCCCACCACCCCCAACAGCCAGTTTGTCATTTTCGGAACACTATTTACCACATTGGCCTTGTGTGCGCCGGTCTGGCTGGCCGCCGACTCACCGCCTTCCTGAGCAGGATCTGATCCAGCCGCCAGTACTCGGAGTCCAGTGCAGGTCGCTTCAGGAAGATCTCCGGTGAAAGCCACCAATCGGTGATGAAGATCTCCTCCCGCGCCGCCTCCATCGCGTCCGCCACGTCCCGCATGTAGTCGCTGCCGTCCACGTACCAGCGCGCCCGGCACGTGCAGTCACGCACCGGCGCAAACGACTCGTACCGGTTCTGCTCCACGAACTCCTTACCTGACAGCGCGCCAGAACACGCGCGGTTGAAGAGTGGGGGCGCAGGGGCTCACTGAGACAGCATCAGGGCCAGTAATCAAACTACCAGTGATAAGGCTGTCGGTCTGAGGGTCACAACGAGAAGAAATGCACTACATCGAAATACTTTAATACGTCTTGGGGTTGCCTCTGGTAGAGTATTGCTGACCTGACCACCATGTAGAGGCGTCCACTGACCCTCGGACATCTGAAGACACATCACAAGCCCTCGTCTGTGGGGGGTCTCACCGTACTTCTCGTAGGAAGCCTTGAGCGCGTCTAGCCACTCCTTCTGCTTGCGCTTGGTCCAGCAAGAGACGAGCAGATTCCGGCTGGAGTTGACGATGGTGAGAGACTTGCTCATGTTGGAGCCGAAGATACCGCGATTGACGTCCCAGCCATTGTCCATCAGCATCACCTGGTGGTAAGAACAGCGCCAGTTACTGAGAGAGAGAGGAAATCGGAAAATAGGTACAGAGAGAGAGAGAGAGAGAGAGAGAGAGAGAGAGAGAGAGAGAGAGAGAGAGAGAGAGAGAGAGAGAGAGAGAGAGAGAGAGACAGAGACAGAGACAGAGACAGAGACAGAGACAGAGACAGAGACAGAGACAGAGACAGAGACAGAGACAGAGACAGAGACAGAGACAGAGACAGAGACAGAGACAGAGACAGAGACAGAGACAGAGACAGAGACAGAGACAGAGACAGAGACAGAGACAGAGACAGAGAGAGACAGAGACAGAGACAGAGACAGAGACAGAGACAGAGAGAGAGAGAGAGAGAGAGAGAGAGAGAGAGAGAGAGAGAGAGAGAGAGAGAGAGAGAGAGAGAGAGAGAGAGAGAGAGAGAGAGAGAGAGAGAGAGAGAGAGAGAGGGCATGAAGTTGACAACATAAGTAAGTCAAATATAACTGTCAGCACACAAGTACAAGGGAGTACTTGTGTGTCCATGTTCACCATCCAGTACCACAGTTACTTTTGAGAGAAAACCTCAACGCGGGAACAGCGCGCCCCTGCGGGACACGTGCCACTCACCGAGTGCAGTGTGCCATCTCGTGGTCGCACGTACGCCACGTATGTGTCCTTTATGATCAGCCACCGCTTGCGCCAGAGAGCGAAACAGTTGGCAGCGCATTTCCGACATCTGGGGATACCATGGGCAATATATCTCAGAAATGGCGCACCAGGGCACCCTTTTCGACACAGCCAAACAGGCCCATACAGCTATATTCTCTAGGCTTTCCCTACAAAATGGTACATTTTTACATATGGAACATTATCTACACGGAAGAATGTCGTAACAATATCACTGTATGCTGGTACAGCTGGCGCGCGGGTGGTTCCAATTTAGAAACCATTGATAAGAGATCAAGGGTGCCGATAACCCGTCAACATCTCTGACACGAGGTTGTAAATTTGATCATTCCACGTGTGATCTATCGTGGAATCCCCGTACAACGGCAGTTGACTGTTATTAGTTCCATGCAAAAATGTGCTTTTGCTTTTAAACACCAACATAGTTGCCAGCAAGCGGCCGACCTCGGATACAGATGACAGAGAGGACGGAGACTAACGGTCGAGCGCTCTGGGGTCAGGTTTACTGCACACTGTTAGTCGTCGGGATGCGGCGCTCACTTGTGGCAGAGGCCGCAGTAGACGGGGCCGCGGTTACCCTGCTTGCTTCCCACGCGCTTCCTGATGAGGCCCTCCTTGCCTTTGATGCCTAGCTCGTGCACGAAAGACCACTGCGACACCTCCAAGAACTCCAGCTGTGGAAACCGCCCCAGTTACCAGAAAAGAACGACATGGAGAGGGAACAACGAAGGAGTGCAGAACACAGGGTGAACCAAAACAGCATCTGGTGGCGACTTTGAACGAAGATGAAAATGAATTAGGAAAAATCGACTAGGAAATGCAAGAACTCATTGCCGTGAAAGGATGTGAAGATGTAACTACGAGAAGTGGGCTCTAATGGGAAGCGAAACTTTGCAACACACCCTGGCTCCTGTACATTGACACTTGCTTCGGTTTTATTTGCTCAAGTGAATGTTGCATGTCATGTTGTATTGTTTTAAGCGATTGGGTGACTACACTTCATCTCCATGAATTGGCATTTTATCGGGATGGATTCTATTACTTATGGAAGCATAGGCAAAAACAATTAAGCTCTTATGAGCCAGCATGATAATCACTACTACAAAGTTTGTTTCAATAAAAACAGCAATTTGGTCCACTTTCGGAGCACCAGTAGCCTCAGCGATGACCAGACGAGAGGCTCACCGTGTCGTGGTGGTTCCTGTACAGCCGGGAGCGCAGCACGGCGTTCAGGTAGTCCTCCAGCTGCTTCATTCGCTCCGGCAGCTCGTCCTCCGTCAGCATCGAATCGCCACGCTTCGGCATCCTGCGGCGGCGCACAAGGCAGGTCACCTACTGCTGGGAGAGGAAGGATCCGCACACAGCGCTGGCATGCTGCAAAGCGTGATGCTATGCAGGGATGGAATGTTTAAGGGTTCATACGGAAAAAAACTGAACGTGAATTTGCGCCAAACGATCTAGATTTTATATTTTGAGCCATTTTGCCATAACTGCTAGGCCATGCCCTGGGGCTCTTTTATGATGCTCTGTCCTCGCAGTTATGTGCGGCGAACCTGTAAGATCTCATTTCAGACATTTGCGACTCAAAATCAGCGTTTTCCTCGTGAACCTAGCGTTCCGTGATGTTCACATTCATTAAGGAGGACTAATGGGGTCAGCGACTTTGCCAAGTCACCTGATCGATACGGAATACACCCCGGATGACCGAGCGTATTCTATAGTGGTGCGCTCCGAGTTGGCCATTTTATCTAAAAACCCGGAACAAAATGTACCATCAATTATTCTGTAAAAGCTCCAGTCATGGCTAAGAACACCCATATGACTGCCCGCTGAGTTTGACACTAACAGATGACTACAAAGGTATCAGATTTACAAGAGTAAAAAAGTACCAGGTACAAGAGAGCCCTGAGAGGACGTCAGTCCATGGGCTTCATTGAGAGACACCGGATGGAGATAGACGATTCAAATGAAGCCTGATAGGCTTGTCGGAGTTCGCGAAATTCAATGACAAGCTGAACGCCATTGAGGCTATGAAGCTCGGATGGAATCGGTGTTCCGGTGCAACCCCGGGCGGAGCGGAGCTGGGCCGCGAAACCGCGGCAGGGCGGGGAAATGGGTTTAGATGGCTTTACAATGATGGTATTTCGCTGTAATAAGCATTCTGATGGACACGAGAGCGGTGAATTAGTGAAGTTTTTTTTCCGCATCTGCTTCCGGACTGTCCACAAAGGGTCCAGCTGGACTTTAGACCGTTGGAGCATGACATCAGCCAGCAATGGGGGAGCATCGATGACAAGGGCCAAACCTTGTCCAGGAGTGGACAGTAACATCTCATCGGCAGCTTTCTCGAGTGAATGGTATTGTACTTAATGTGGCTTGATTTTAAGCGGTTGCGTGACTGCGTCCTACGGCACGATACCACGTGAAGCGGCCGACCCTCGCTCTGTCGATGCAGCGGCGTGGCAACTGGTCATAACTCACACAGGGAATATACCTGGATTTCAGCCGGGTATACTTGGCTCAGGAGACAAGCTCACTCACCACTGGGACAGCCAGAGGCGGATCTAGAGGGGGGCAAAAAAGGCACTTGCTCATGCATTTTTAAGTTTACAAGCAAGGTTTTGGTGTTTCAGCTAAATATAATTGTTGGGGTTTAACGACGCACCAACTGCCAGGGTCATACGGCGTCGCCAACTCTCACCCTGTTTGAAGGGATTTTGGGGATCAGATCGACTTATTCAGAGGCTCCGCCGGGACTTGAACTCGGGACCGGTGGCTTACAAGACAAGGGTGCTATCCACTAAGCCACCTCATCCCCTGTTTCAGCTAAACCAGTCAGCTTCAAACAAAACCAGTAAACTTCAGTGTAAACATTGGACCTTGGTCCTCTTGATATCTAAAATCGATTTTGAGTGAATGATCCTTGGAAAGCAAAAAGCAAGCGTCTTGTGGCCGAATTTTTGCTTTCCTTTTCGACTTGGGTTTGCCCCCCCATACTTACTGGGAAATTAAATTGCGACCTCATCTGCCACCGCATCAAGTTTTGCTTTTCGACTTTGGTCCCCCCCCCAACTACCGGCTAGATGGGCAGCCAGCCCCTTTACACATGGGAGGAATATGTATGTATTCTTGAATGGTTACAAAAACTGTGAGCGGCTCCCTGCCTGAGTCTAATAAGTGAGACCTGTCCGTTGGGCCATCTCTGTCTGCGCCTGGTTGCACCACGGCCGACCTCCTCTGCTCCGAGAACCGCTGCGGAGACAAACAAACTTGTCGGTATGAATGCACGGCACTCCTTGCTAACGTGTTTGCTGCTCTTCTCGCCGCTCTGCAAGGTCGCCTGAGATTTACGTCTAGACAAATGCAGAGGTCAGCTGGCAATGTCATCTCGTAACCTTAAGATAGGGATTCGCAAACGTGAGCGCGCAGGCTAAGGACTGCCGGGTTGAAGGCCAGGGACTACCATCGCGTACCGCGTCACCCCTCAGCGCCAATCTGAGTGTGTGGGAGTAAGCCGTATAAACAGCCGGTATACCGTAAACACTCCACCACCCACGTAAAGGTCTCGGTGTTCCATGAACTGGTGACACACAGTTCACTACCGTAAAGTACATAATGGTACAAAACAACCGACCGGGCGGATCAGTCTCACACCAAACACATCAATCAAAGCCAGTGGTCCGCTTCAACTACCCTGTAATCGGCGGCAAGCCAAGCAGCTCGCCAGCTGAATGGTAGCGTCACTTTTCCTGGCTTAAACTTATCCTCACGCTGACCAAAACTCCCGACCTGGTAGCAATGGAACTGCACATTGTACCCGGTTTTTTCGCATTGCCATTTTTTGAGGTGGTGACGTGGCTGAGTACTGATCGTATCAGAGCTCGCTGCTGCGTTCAGAGCTGCAGGGAACACTGTCACGCCGGGTAGTTCAGAGTTGCAGGGAACACTGCCACGCCGGGTAGTGCAGAGCTGCAGGGAACACTGTCACGCCGGGTAGTGCAGATCTGCAGGGAACACTGTCACGCCGGGTAGTGCAGAGCTGCAGGGAACACTGTCACGCCGGGTGTTCAGAGCTGCAGGGAACACTGTCACGCCGGGTAGTGCAGAGCTGCAGGGAACACTGTCACGCCGGGTAGTGCAGAGTTGCAGGGAACACTGTCACGCCGGGTAGTGCAGATCTGCAAGGAACACTGTCACGCCGGGTAGTGCAGATCTGCAGGAACACTGTCACGCCGGGTAGTGCAGATCTGCAAGGAACACTGTCACGCCGGGTAGTTCAGAGTTGCAAGGAACACTGTCACGCCGGGTAGTGCAGATCTGCAGGGAACACTGTCACGCCGGGTAGTGCAGATCTGCAGGGAACACTGTCACGCCGGGTAGTTCAGATCTGCAAGGAACACTGTCACGCCGGGTAGTTCAGAGTTGCAAGGAACACTGTCAGCCGGGTAGTACAGATCTGCAGGGAACACTGTCACGCCGGGTAGTTCAGATCTGCAAGGAACACTGTCACGCCGGGTAGTTCAGATCTGCAAGGAACACTGTCACGCCGGGTAGTTCAGATCTGCAAGGAACACTGTCACGCCGGGTAGTTCAGAGTTGCAAGGAACACTGTCACGCCGGGTAGTACAGATCTGCGGGAACACTGTCACGCCGGGTAGTTCAGATCTGCAAGGAACACTGTCACGCCGGGTAGTTCAGATCTGCAAGGAACACTGTCACGCCGGGTAGTGCAGATCTGCAGGGAACACTGTCACGCCGGGTAGTTCAGATCTGCAAGGAACACTGTCACGCCGGGTAGTTCAGAGTTGCAAGGAACACTGTCACGCCGGGTAGTACAGATCTGCAGGGAACACTGTCACGCCGGGTAGTTCAGATCTGCAAGGAACACTGTCACGCCGGGTAGTTCAGAGCTGCAGAACACTGTCACGCCGGGTAGTTCAGAGTTGCAGGGAACACTGCCACGCCGGGTAGTGCAGAGCTGCAGGAACACTGTCACGCCGGGTAGTGCAGATCTGCAGGGAACACTGTCACGCCGGGTAGTGCAGAGCTGCAGGGAACACTGTCACGCCGGGTAGTTCAGAGCTGCAGGGAACACTGTCACGCCGGGTAGTGCAGAGCTGCAGGGAACACTGTCACGCCGGGTAGTGCAGAGTTGCAGGGAACACTGTCACGCCGGGTAGTGCAGATCTGCAAGGAACACTGTCACGCCGGGTAGTGCAGATCTGCAGGGAACACTGTCACGCCGGGTAGTGCAGATCTGCAAGGAACACTGTCACGCCGGGTAGTTCAGAGTTGCAAGGAACACTGTCACGCCGGGTAGTGCAGATCTGCAGGGAACACTGTCACGCCGGGTAGTGCAGATCTGCAGGGAACACTGTCACGCCGGGTAGTTCAGATCTGCAAGGAACACTGTCAGCCGGGTAGTTCAGAGTTGCAAGGAACACTGTCACGCCGGGTAGTCCAGATCTGCAGGGAACACTGTCACGCCGGGTAGTTCAGATCTGCAAGGAACACTGCCACGCCGGGTAGTGCAGATCTGCAGGGAACAATGTCACGCCGGGTAGTTCAGAGTTGCAGGGAACACTATCACGCCGGGTAGTTCAGAGCTGCAGGGAGCACTGTCACGCCGGGTAGTCTGCGTGGTCTGGACGGGCGGAGGTTCAGCCCTGAGATTCGCGGTGGGACAGAGCCTATGCTGAATAACCACTCACCACAACACTGTGGGACAGAGCTTAGGCTGAACAACCGGTCACCACGACTGATCTGCTTCGCTTTCCCAGATTTGCCTAAATATATGATATATTTTCATGCACGCAGTTTCAAAGCCTAAATGATTGACCATTGGTTGGTGCATTAACTGGTCATCGTATCATATATCAGGGCAGCGGACCATATTTGTTACTCAGAAAAAAACATGTAGATGGGGACTAGGGTAGCAAATTACCGATTATTTACTTGGAACATTTGCCTCTGTGAAAAGCTTATATTCCACCCAAATTCACCTAGCTGGCCCTTCATTGATTTTGACCTTAGTCTCCCCACGTTGCACGTTAACAATTCTGGGCACTCCATTTCCATCAATTTCCCATCAACACTCCCAAATTTCTAACCACACACACCATCTGTGCCGCTCAACAAACTTCATCGGTGAATTTTGGCGCAACGAACTTTCAATCTCTTTGACAAATTCTATCGCCTTTTGGGTCGGAAACTTACAGAATATTTCTTAACCACTCGATGAACAGGATTCAGTGATTCGAGGGAGTCGAGACCGTGTCAGGTCGTGGACATGGGAAGCCGCAATATGACGCCCGCCAAATGAGCTAAGACACCCAGTCAGAAATATACCAACATTGGAAAGTGACCGAGGTCATTGATAATCAAACAAGAAACTTCGGTTTACTTCTGTGTCAGAGTGCTGACACCATACCTGCCTCTACCGGGAAAGAAAACACGCATAACCCCGCTGGCGTTAGCGCGTTTGAAGGTTAGCCCGTTTGGACTGCGGGAGAGGCCGTTTCCGAGGGACGTAGCAGAGTGCGGCGGCCGTGAACCAGCACCTCCAGGACGCCTACTCGGCGTGACCTCGGCAGCCCGGCCCCAGCGCGTGCCAACGCTACGCTACCACCTCACCCAAGCGGAGACTACCGAAACGCACGGCACACCGGCGAGGCGAGTTTGGAGAAGCAGCCTCAACGCACGGTTATGGTTCCCTGCTATATAATTTTTTACCGTGTCGTTAAATATGCGATCTTTTGAACCGAACATTACCACGCGCAGAAGAAAGGGCAACATTTGCCCAGTCACATATTTTCCACGCAAATAAAATCCGTTCAGCGTTACAGCCATGTGACTTTGCAACTCTTTGGAAGAACAAATACCTAATATTTTCGCAGCAAAAATTAAAATGGTAAATTGTCATAAAATGATACCGTAATCCAAGTATGGGGGATGCAGTGGCGTCGGGGAAGCGCGCTCGGCTTTTACGCCGTTGACCCGGGTTCAAATCCCGGGAGGGTATTCCGCATACGTATTTCCGATCCCATAATTCCCTTCCAACAGGGTGAGCGCTGGCGACACCATACGCTTCAACAGTCGGTGTGTCGTAAAGCCTCACGACACTTCAAAGTTTAAGTGAGCCATTTCGACCCGCAGACGATGACCCAGAAACCGCACCTCTCGTACCCTTGCAGCCTTTACTGGCACTATGAATACTGACCGATATCTTGGAAATTTGTCCAAAGGTTAAAGGGAATGTGACACTTTCATAATGTAATTCAAACTAAGCCATGTGATAGGGAATACCGAGAATCCACTTGATCTATATTGCATGTGTCTTAACGTCTTACAGGACTTACCTGTTCGCGGAGAAAAGGGTAAGATTCACCGACTATCGACCCCTACTCCCCGGGCAGTCACGTGGTATTTGAGGTGCCCTTGAGAGCGTGACGTAATGCCCAAGCCCCGCTGCGCCGAACGATGTTTTTACTTGGACCTTTTTAAAACCTGTCTGCTAAATGTGCCTTTGGTACTGGGGTCTATAAATGCGCATGCCATTTTTCTGTGACTTATTTGAAACGTGAGATGTTTGGACATATCAATAATGATACCAGAAATTGATGTCACTTCAGTTCCTAATAAGCCATTTTTGGCTGAAAACGTTTCATTCGATTTTGCATTCATTTCTGGCGTAAAAAAGAGGTTCAATCTGGCACAAAAGTCGTACACTGATTTGACACCATGATGATTTGGAGACTTTTTACCTCTGACAGAGCAAAATTAAAGAAAACGACATGCTAGGCCGTATTAACCATTTTCAAGCAGTAATAAAGGCGGGGGGGGTAGTGGAGTGGTCAGCGTAGCTGGCTTCCACGACGCCAACCCGGGTTCAAGGCCCGGCGGCTTCCCTGAATAAGGAGCAAGCTGGCTCCCGTGGAACCATTCCAACAGGGAAGGAGTTGGCGACGCCATATGACCCTGGCAGTTGGTGCGTCGGTGAGCCTCCAAAATTATTAAGCAGTAATAAGGCCGCCCATTATTTTGAATACAGGTAGCCCCTAAAACACCCCAGTCTGGAATTGCACCTAGGTGCCACATTCCCTTTAAACATAACAGCCGCGACCAGGGTGCCGATCACAAGCACGCGTCATACGCAGATCCAGGGGGGCAAAGGGGGGACCGTGCCCCCTGCCCCCGATCGACCCTCGGCGCCACCTGAAATGATCACGGCGTCCCCCTGAAAGGTCAATGGCACCCCATGAAATGTCGCTTCCCCCTCCCTCTCAGGACGCAAAAATCGGCGTCCACCGATAGGACTTTGCACCCACCTGATACGTTTTGTCGGTCAAAGGTGGTGCCCCTCTGATCCGGATGGCGCCCTCCCCATTGGAAATCCTGGATTCGCCTATGGCACGCATCATTGCTGAGATTACAGTGTGGGGAATAAGTTTTGACCCGCCCGCCCTTCCACCGCGCTAATCATCGAGGTCATTGCCCCAGGTGTGTTTGGAATACACATTTGGTACCAGCCGATCGGGTGCCATTACTGCTTGTTCGCCGAAGCATCCCTTCTGTGAAGCGCGACAGCTGTGTCGCTAGGCAACCGAACAGCTTCTTGGAACTCGCTGCCGTCGTGAGACCGCCGCAGCCGGCCACAGGTGATGCTATCCCGACGCAGCGATAAGGCCGTCACCTCCTCAGCCTCGCCTGAACAGCCCCGCCGCCCCAGTGCCAGACAGCCAGCGCGTCTGACAACACCATGCACCAGTGTACGCCGGTCCTGCTGCTAGCCGCGGTCCTCCTCGGCTCCGGGTGTCCGGACGCCAGCTGGTCGCAGCTGGACGGCCAGTGCTACTGGGTCTCCGACTGGCTGGACGAGGTGGACGGCGACTCGCTAGAGGAAGCCTGCGCCCGCAAACACCCGGACGCACAGCCGGCCTCTGTCCACTCGGAGGACGTCAGCGTCTTCATCGCCAACCTGATAGACATCGGGGACGCCTACATCGGCCTCAGGCGCGACGAGGGCGGCCTCAACTGGGTGTGGTCGGACGGTAGCAAGGAGGACTACATCAACTGGGCGGACGAGCAGCCGTTCGATGGCCAGAACTGCACCACCATCGACGACTTCGACGGCACCTGGTACAGCGAGTGGTGCTCCACGCCCAACAACTTCGCCTGCCAGCTGGCTGACCAGCCGTGACGGCAGAGTGTGAAGATAGCTACCCCGAGGCTTAGAATAAGAATGCCACTGCATTGTGCTAGGGGTGAATGAACGTTTCTCGTGAGCTTCAGATATGCAGGGCGAGAAGTAGTGGGGACATATGGCATCGTCAGTCGGTCCCTCATGTAGTCTTTACTATACACATACAATACAATACACTATGCATATGGCTCCGGAAAACTGACCGGCAAGAAAAAGCTGGGTGAAATACAAATCATGACGCTTCAACCTGATGGCAGATTATTATCATTACCTATTGCCTATTAAGTGAGCTCTCACTGAACAGTTAACTACCTCCGTGCACAAGATTCGCTGTCCACAGCAGCGGCCAAATGAGGTTGCTTCTTAGATGCAATCTAGGTACAGACAACCAAAACACGAAGGAAGCCCTATGACGACCAGGGGATATTCAATGTCATTCCGAGTTCACGGCCTTCCTACACATCTTCTAGAGGTGATATGTATGTGAGACTCGTGGCTTTAGCTCTTCGGTCTATTGTGGGCCAGATCTGTTTTTTTTTAATAATCTAAGTCGGAGCTGTGGACCAAAACTTACGTCCTAGTAATATATGGGACCAGACTTCCCCTCCAACCAAAACTATTTGCATATATACTATTCCACGATTTTCCAACTGTTTCTGTTCCGATTCTAGTTTACAAAACAGTCGAACCAGGCCAGTAACACATGTTTTTAGTAAAGAGCGGTAAAAAATAATTCATTTTCGCATAAAAAATGCAATCATTTTTTAATATTAATAATACAAACCATATAAAAAATGTAAGTCTAACCCCTCAAATAAAAAGCATACCTGAAAATATACCGTCATAAAAAGAAGGTAGGTTTTTCTGAAAGTATGCCTTCTGAAAAAAGCCCGAGCCAATTTCTCAATGGATTTATCCCAGGTTTGAAAGCTACCTCAGACGTAACACATTGTGAAAATAGGGGCTATTCACTTATGACGTCAGCGACCAAAGAAGGGAGGGGGTCTGGCACCTTCTGGCTTTTGCTGACGAAGGGGGTCAGGGTATTTATGACGATGGCTTTAATGGAGGGAGGGACAAATAATCGACTGTTGTGGAGTTATTATATTGAGCGAGAACTACGCAGGCCCAGGATAGCTGAAGAGGGGGTACTTCGAAGTTTCGTTCCAAAACATACTAGAATTATAGTATGGTACCAGTTTTAATTTGATACAGGTACCAAGAATGTGCTAGTAAATCATGCTAGCCAAACACCTTTATACCATCTTAAACAACAAATGTATGTGGCTGGTAACTGTTTTTTCATTCTATGATGACATGAGGTAGGCAATTCTGATCTAGCTTTTTCCCAATAAGCTATTAAGTAGAACAATGTTATTAGAAGGGAGACGCTTCCTGAACTTACAAAAGATAAACATCAGCAAGATGTTTGTTCCATTTGCAGTAGAATTGGAGCTGCTCATAACACTCTATCAATCCTTGCCAAGGTGAGGGGAGGGCTGTATGGGCAGCCCCTCGAATTTTTTCTACGGCTTCGAAAAACCGTACTTGGGACATCTTACCCTTGATCGATTGCGCAACCTCTCTAAAAAATAAGTTTATGTTATCTTAGGTCAGGTCACCAGGCCAGTTGAAGTGAACTTGAAATGTTTTAAATCGCATCGGTGAAAACAGGTTTAATAATCTGCTGATCTAGTATAATCATATAACATGACAGACCCACCGAATACCGCAAGTTGTGGTAGCCGAATTTTCCATATATTGATGACCTATGCTCAGGAACGGGCACCTGTCCAAGTCCATTGAAAATACACCAGGAGAAGGGGAATTGGTCGAAAAGGGCTAAATTTCTCAAGAAACAACTGAGAATAACTTCTTCTTCTGAAAATCCTAGCATCCTTATCAGGGATGCCGCCACGGAATTTTTACAGGGGGGACGGGCCCGGGCTGGTGCTGACCGGGGAGGCGAATTTTGAGCATAATCGGAACCTGACACCATTAATGACGATGGACCAAAAATTGTGGGGGGACGTCCCCCTGGTTGGCCACCAGGGGGACACACTCCCCCCCACTTTCGGCGCCCACGATCCTCATTGCTGACGGTGATTCCGGCACTCTACGCGATGCCATATGGGATCGCCTCCGGTCAGAGGCGCCCCAGCCGCCGGTGAAGTCCGGCCGCCGCCGTGGGCCGTGGCTGAGAGGACTGCCAGCCGGAGGCTCCGGTGAAGGGTGTCGGACGGCGTCCACCGCCACCCAGGTCCCACCTTCTCGTCTTTATACCCTACACCCATATAAATCCGCACCCCTGCGTCTTCTACTTGTACTTTTGAGGTGGACAACAGGTGACGAGAGGGGATGTCTCGCCATTGATGACCTTCGATTGTTAGAGATTGTTTGTCCATCACTGACGAAAGGGTGGGGTTGGGAAGGGGGGAGTAGAGCGTCGGCCATTTGATGGCGATTACTGATAAAGGGGGAGGGGTTCGAATACCCCCAAATTTTGCTGACATCATATGTAAACAGCCACTTACAGAGTGAGATACTGTTCATAAATGATAGAAAAGGCATAGTTTCTTTATTAGCGATCAATTCAACTAAAATTTTAAACAGTCCAGCGTTATAGAAAAAAACAGAAAGCATGTCAGATTTCTCCTCTCCAGCATGACGATCGACTGGAGCCGAAGTCTCCGATCAGGCGGGGAAGAGCGTGCCCGCCGGGAGGGGTTATTACACTAATCCCAACCGATTTCAGTCACGTGCCAAACGCAGCATCAGGAACACACAATGAGTACAACGTAGGAGGAGCGCACCGTCAGTACAGGGGAATGGGTTCAATCACCATTCATCTCTCAAACTGAAGTCATGAATTTAGGAACGGGCAAGTAGGAACCCGAACTCTTAGTCACCTATTATAAAACATGTTTTATTTTTAACCACCTCATCTACAGCATACAATAGTATTTCACGATGAGAAAAGCACCACTCCTTATCCACTCGTACACGCCAAGTGGGCTCAGGCACGCGACCGTCCAGACCAATTACGAGGGGGAGGGCTGAATCCTCGATCGCCCGCCGATTACAAATCCTAGGGTCACGAGTGAAACGCAGAAGATCCAGCATACTGGAAAACTAAGCATATAACTTACAGGTGAACTGGATATTTCGAAGCTCAGGCACGGTTTTAAGAACCAAAACTACTCCGATCTCTAGCCAGGACATATTTTAAGCTACAAAGTGGTGGGCATTTTGCCCACCAGTCCTCCATGCTATGTCCACCAGTGAACGGCCCTGAACGGCCCAGTGCTCACCAGTCATTTTATGCTCTTGGAGTGCCCTTTTGGTGGGAACTCGTGCCCCTTTCAGCCGAATGCCCATCAGTACCAACTCCTTAAAATACGAATGCAGTTTACACGCTTTTAATTTCCAAAGGAAGCTCGGCGGCGGACACCCAGCCCCGACTTCCTACGGCGCAGGCTGGGGAATTTGGGCTATTGCGCTACAGCACGGGTAGATGCTGATTTCTTCCCAATACAACTTACGTCTTCTTATAACACCAAATTAAGGGTTGCATCTGTATCCAACTCTCCTGCTCGCTTCACGAGAGCTTGACAGCCACGCGGTTGCCCGCATCGTTAGGATTGACGCGTCAGATTTAATGTGCTCCGCTGTCAAATGGTTACCCAATGTACCCAATCCTGATATATATTCTATCACGTGATCTGTACGTTACCTACGCCAGCTAATACAGTTACTTTTTTCCAATCCTACCGGTCACTTAAAGCGCTGTGATACGCTCAGCACGCAGAATCATGCAAGATCCAAACACGAGTTAAATTTTGCTGCTCTGCTGATTTCGGGACGCGGTGGTGTAGTGGGTAGCATGCTTGCTTTCCACGCAGACGACCCGGCTTCAAGGCCCGGCGGATTCCCTGAACAAGGAGGAATCCGGCTCCCGAGAAACCCTTCCAACAGGGAAAATGGCGACACCATATGACCCAGGCAGCTGGTTATTACGAAGCTTTCAATTTGGTTAACTATATCCGGGATTTTACCGTGACGTTTTGCATTTTGGCACTTTTAATGGCCGGCAAGGCTAAAAAACGGACTCTACGGCTTTGTGATTCCTTCTCTGGGGAAGTGCAGAGGCAAGTGCGCGTCAAGCAGAGAGGAGTGGGATGTAGAAGCCCCAATTAAGGGCATTTTGACCTGCTGAGGTAGTGACTGTGTCCAGACAGCACAGACTTTGATCCCACAAACACTCTCCAATCACGCCACAAACAAGAAGATAACCCCAACTAGCTCTCTCCCCGTTTCAAATCGGCAGGCGGCAGGGACGATTTTGGAACACTTCCCTTGGACCGACAGTGTTCAAAGCCAGCTACAGAGGCGGTGAAGACCGAACTACCAAAGCCAACCCGCAGCGACTGACCTGGGTATGGTGGGCTTCTGGTTCTCGGTGCGCGCCATGTAGGTCTTGCGGCGCAGCTTGTGGTGTCGCGTGGGGAAGGGCAGTCGCATGGCGGTGCGGAACATGCGCAGCGACTTGTGCAGGCTGCTGAAGTGTTTGTACCGGCGCCGGATCGTCCACTGGAAGGGCCCGTGCTGGCACTCCACGATGTATCTGTCGGGCGGTGCAACGCACTGTGGTCGAAACGCTGTCGTGGGGGCCACGGCGCCGTTTTTCGGATTTTGGAATTTAGGGGTTTATGGCTGCCGATGGGAAGAAAATTGTTCAGAGTGTTCTGAATGACCACTATTATCAAGTTAATTTGGTGGAAAGATGCACCTATTACTCATCAAAGACGATGATGAAATCCAGAAGTAAGGCGCTCAATGCGTCTGCTAGATCCGATTTTTAACTTTGAATAATAAACGTCAAAACTGAGTGAGATTAGAAATAATTGATACCGAAATTTTCATCATAATGTCAGCTTTAAGATGATTAGCGTTATGTGTATATTTGAATTTTGATCATGGTATATAATCTGCGTTTTAATTACCCCTTTAAAAATCCACCTTACAAACTAGTTGCTGACTATGAATAGACAAACAAAAAAGTTACGTTTCTGCCAATTAGCTTTTTGTGGAAACATTGGTCATGTAATTCTCCGTCATGGCCTGAAGAGAGCTAAGTGCGCAAATGTGCGCAAAATTGTTCACAGTGTAAATTGTACCGGGCCGTCCGCCGCCCGGAGACGCCCGCCCGCCCGCCAACCGGCGCCTCCGCGGCTCGCCACTGCCCGCCGGCCGCCCGCAGGTGCGGGGGACGCTTATCAGGTGCTTCCCATGTCGTATTGCTCGCCTTTATGCACACTATCTTCATTGTAAGCTCATAGGCTTTCTTGACCCTACCCAGAATCAACCTTGGTCAAGGTCACCCATGCATAAACCATGCTCATATTGCACATGATTCGACATGCTATGATGAGAGGGTACACTGATAACTACTGTCTTGATCTTCCTGCCGTCTGAATATATGAAATGAAAGAAACACACGTTATCGTGCGAAAATTCAACGTGACCTTTTCAGACTTCTGATAACATTAATTTTAACGAGAGTAGCAAATGGTAAGCAGCTCACAAACTCATTTTACTCAGGGTTTCCGAAGGCAATATGTATTTTGTTTTAGCCCGATTAGACAATTAGTCTGAGAAAAGGCTGGACATGCCCTTTGGCATGCGGAGCCAGCACACCTGACCAGGTCATTAGGGGTCGGGTTAGGTCAATTCATTTGCTTAACACGCGCACTAGAAGGGGACCTCGGATGCTCCCTCACCTGTTTCCGAGGTGGCGTAAGAACAGCTCGTAGAGCCGAAAAACGATATTTGGCTACCTTTGAGAGAATTTAACGGCGCATCGATTGGTGAAGATGTCTAAAAATTAGCCGAACATTATGTGTTGTATAGGCTTTCAAAGTCAGACCTGCATTTTGAGATTGCCACAATCGCGCGGTAGGACCGTCGCATGCATTGGATACCGATTGGTGACGTCATAACGTCATATAACCGGGAAAATATGCCAAAGGCACCTCACAGGAAGGTATAGGTTAAGGTCGAAGGTCACAGGTCAAGGTCATATAAGAATTAAAAAGGCCATTGACTCCAGCGCTTCCGGTCAAATAGCGTTACCCGCTCGGAGGTGTATTATTCTATGAAGTCATAGTTAAGGTACCTGAATATAAAGATCAAGGTCAAAGGTCAAGTTTAAAGGCCATTTTTAAAGGTTAATCCTCATTTGCCACCAAACACTGGCAAAAGTGTTAGTCAAAGTGTACATTATCGGTACACCATCACATTGTGACCTCATAGGTCAATGACCTTGGATGACCTTGACCCCAAAATTGTAGCAAAGCTTTTTGCGACCTTCCCTCTATGAACCTGGTCTGTCTTTAGCTTATTCCCGTCATTTTTCCGCTTAATAACGGTATTTCCCAATAGGTCCCCAGCATGGCCAATATTTGACGTTTATGACATCGTTTGACCTTGAAGATATTGACCTAGGTCAATAAAAATTGTCAGTATGTAGATCACCATAGCCCCCACACACCCTACAAACAGAGTTTTTCTGTGTCTTTTAGTTTCCGAGATCTTAGAGGGGGCCTATCACGCCCTCCTACAGTGCACGTTAATGTCAGGCCCCTCTCCAGTGCGGGTGTTAGTTGAATCAACTTAGTATACATATCCCATTGCAATTTATATAGCATGATCTGCTGAAAATTTGGGGTGAATCGGTTAGGCCGTTTCAGCGCTGTAGCAAAATGAACATGAACAAAAACCTCGGTGGCCATCCGTGAGGCCGTTTCCGACCACTGTGCAACGGCGCAGTCGACATACTAGCGATGGTGGATGTCATAATCCAGGGGGCATTTTCAGCATCCCTTTTAGTATTTTCTCACATTGGTGTGGTGATCGGTTTTATTTACCCGACCGTCAATGGCTCTCCTCTCCCGCCTCTCACGGCAACCACAGACAATAGCACATGCCGCAGTAGTTTGCAAAGCTCGGCGAGGGCCAGGGACGCACACAGGTGACAGGGCCGCGATGAGTCGACCCACCTCAGCGCTGCCACCCGCGGCTACAGCTCGTGAACCCAGTCCAGCACACCAAGTCCAAGTGCTGCGGTCGGTCCCAGTTTTATTAAAATACGCTGAACATTTAATTATCGTTCATAAGCTTTTAGATCTCGTCAGGTCAGTCCAGAAAACGCTGAAATGAACTACGGCCACCTAGAAGAATCTCCCGCCATCACAGATCGTTGATGCCGCCCTCCCCGTAACAGGCAGGCGAACACCAACCCTCACAAGAGACGAGGACTTCTTGACCATTCCTCCTCATCGAGACGGGCCCGGAACTGTCCCGTATGGTTACCAAAGCCAGCTTAGAAGATTAACATTTTCGTATGTCTTGGAATGGGTATTGAAGCATCCTCGTACGTGGCTACCGAACAGTCCGGCACCGCCGTCCCAAAGAGAGCCTTCCGGGCCATGGCGGTATTCGCACATCAACCATTCATTCCTTGGTCAGCTTATCCGTTTGACAGAAATAAGCATTTAGGGATAATATTTATATATCATGGATGATATTTTCAAACGTGATCAAGATTACAACATTACAATAGGAATCCTTAAGCCTAAAAAAGATAAAAAAACAGATTCTGGTAAGAATAGGTGCAAGCACAAATGTTTTGAGCCCGATTTCTTCCCAAACCTAGTGCTCCAGTTAAACTGCACTCGGGGTGCACTTGCAGCCAGCGCAGCCTGGCGGCGTCCCGAGCGCCACTCACAGGTAGGGGTTGAGCAGGTTGGAGGTGCTGGTCCGCTCGTAGCCGGTGATGGTGACTCTGATGGGGTGCTGGGGGATGAAGCAGCGACGGTTCACGGACTTGAAGTCCTCGGGCGGCGCGTGTATGCTGGAGAAGGGCAGCATGTGCCGCGCTGTAACACGCGGTCTGACGGTCAGTCTCCGCTCACTGGGGAGGCGTACCAACCTGGTGATGTACCAGACGAACAGAGGCATACCCGCCAACGCCAGCTGACAGAAAATGGTCCCCAGTGGTCTCCAGGTGAAGTACCAAGCTTTTGAGAATTAACTTAAAATTGGCGACTTAAT
This sequence comes from Lepas anatifera, assembly GCA_034440635.1. Classification (NCBI taxonomy): domain Eukaryota; kingdom Metazoa; phylum Arthropoda; class Thecostraca; family Lepadidae; genus Lepas; species Lepas anatifera. The sequence goes on along the minus strand of JAOTON010001541.1, from coordinate 5,274,669 downwards.
ATTTAAAATAAGTCCACCAACGTCCATTTCTGGCAGTGAGACGTCAATAAACTATACTGGAAGGAGGAATACAAATATTGGAAGACTGGCAGGAACTGAGTCGACATACGGTACAAAAGTTAAATGTTCTGTGCTTAACTAAAATTATATGCCAGTCACTGGTAATAAGGATATGCCAGTCCGCAAATATTATCACCATTGCATTGGCTCCAAATCCTGAAAACAACACTAACCCGTCCCAATGATGCAACCATTTTTTTTACAAAATGGTGTAAGCCTGTGTTGAATTTCCCGATGTCAAAATCATGCATCGATGTATAAAATAATTGGAACACTCCATGCCTACACCTGAACTAGTTCTCAGCATTATTTTCATAGTTTCCAGTACCAGTACCCCTCAATAATGCAGATTACATTCAAATTTGTCTAGAGAACAGATAGAGAAGCGATAATCCACACAAAAACCCCTCCCACCAGGACGGGACAAAGTGTATATTGTAACATACATCGGTAAAATATCAGTAGAAGATCATGCATGTATATGTGACTTCCCTTTCAGCACTCAGTAGTTTATTAGGAGCAAATTTTAAATTGAGAACGTTCAGCAAGGTCACCATGAAATAATGACTCCTTTAAAAACACCAAGCTAACAATTTTTTTGGACTGATATCCTTCCTCATCGCCTGCTTAGTAAAACGTTGACATGAATCGGATTAACCAGGCATATCCGTTTTTTTCACAGGTATTAATATCCGAAGAAACAAATGCAACATGCTGTTGTTTCTCCATCGATTGAATCCAGTGACTAGCTCCAGCCGCACCATTAAAAACAATACAGCGAATCGGGTTCCAGGTACCAGTTCCTCACTGCTGTGCATCGATTTCCTTGTATTACTACTTTGGCTGTTTTTGCAGGCAAGTCAGACGATCACCATTTAGAGAAGGTCTTCCCCAGAGAGTCGGTACGGAAACGCCGTTCATTCACTGCACCGTCCTTGGAAACCCGGGAACGGATCCAATTAAGGAAAACAATGTCAGACGGTCTTGGAAGCTTGGGAGTCTCATCCATGCACGAGGTTGGTATTCCCAAACACATGCTTCAGAAATCAAATGGGAAAATATCACCACCACCAAAAATGGAACGCATCGATAGTTAGCTACGCAGTCCGAAGGTTTTACTGAAAATAAACGAGTCACAGATAAACTTAGCATCTTACTATTTAAGAGTGGTAACCAATATCTAGCAAAGCAGCACACACTTAGTTAAATGATTTCTTCAACGTAACTATGGTCATCCTCTGCGATATATAATCCCATAAAGCATTACGAACCACTGCACAAAACTTTGGACAAAATAGAGTGTGCCATGGCACAGTAACTTTGAAGATAGCACTGCGTTTTGAATGTTTCGTCGAATAACCGTCAGATAAAAACGTTTGAAGACAAACACAATATACGTTTTACAGTGTGGACGGACTAAAAGGCAGCATACATATCGAAGAGCTCCTGGAACTCCCCTCGTCCTTGCAGGTCACCATCGCCCTTGGTAACGAGGAAGCGTCATTGACACACACCCAGTCATCAATTCGCAAATGTTTGCGAGCAAGATGGCACCTTGAGGAAAATCCCGACACAACAAATATCATGCCAGATCTCACCCCGGCGCCGGCGGAGAACTGAAACGAGATGCTAATCAGATCATCACACAAACGCCGGGAATGTGAACCTCAGTGACATCACATTCCCCCTCCTCTAGGTGAGCATCTCCCGTCCATCATTGGACCCACAACAAGAGGCATATGCCATTACACATTATCTTTCGAAGGACGTTTCGGATTTTCATTTTCTCAGGATTCGTGAGATGACATTTCACAAATCAAGAGCAGGCATGGGAGTATGCCAGTAGAGTATGCCAGTCAGGTGATGTGATTATGCCAGTCGGGTGATGGGAGTATACCAGTCGGGTGATGGGAGTATACCAGTCGGGTGATGGGAGTATGCCAGTCAGGTGATGGGAGCATGCCAGCCGGGTGGTGGGAGTATGCCGGTCGAGTGATGGGAGTATGCCGGTCGGGTGATGGGAGTATACCAGTCGGGTGCTGGAAGTATGCCAGTCGGGTGGTGGGAGTATGCCAGTCGGGTGGTGGAAGTATGCCAGTCAGGTGATGGAAGTATGCCAGTCGGGTGATGGGAGTATGCCAGTCGGGTGGTGGGAGTATGCCAGCCGGGTGGCCGATGCAAAAAAACTATGCAGAATGAACTGGGCCGGGTCTTCACTCCTTCCAAAATGACGGACCCGTAAGTGATACCCACCACAAACCGAAGCACGGAACTTCGACGTGATTTCAAATCAGGCAAAATCCAGATTTGTTTCATCAGATAGGCATACCTGAACCAATTTTAGACGATTTGTGGAGCCTGGTCTAGGCCTAGATCAATGGAGGGCTTGTTGACGTCTGAAGACTTTGGACGTGTTTCCAGCTTACTTTAATATAAGGCGTATGCCTCAACGTCGACTCAATTTGAGCGATCAATCGGAGCATCCACCTATTTTCGTCTATATTCAACAAACCCGCATGACTCCAGGGCTTCTGGTGTATTTTGGCACTTGGGAAAGGAGCTGCAATAAAAGCAAATAAAGACAGGGGTAGTAGATAAAAAGCCAAAGGAGATTTCACGTCGATCTCCTCCAATAAGCACCCTGGAATCGTGACGAGTTGAAACACACATCTGGCTGCCCAGGAGATATGTGCTTGAGCTTAAAACCAAGCGGACCAAGTTCAAGAGTAGGCTACAGGATTACACACAGGTAAAATGATGGTACGGCCACAAATTTTTGTAAGTATACTGTCAAATAAAAAAGTGGTTTCTATCGACTGATTTAAGCCAGCCGACAGCAACTAATCTTTCACGCCGTTGGTTAACTATTTGGGTAGATGGATTGGGACGCGTTAAATATTTTGATCATAAGGGTCCATCGATTTCCCACTGTTGTGCGCTGAGTGCCAGCATTTAGAGAACGGAAAAGGTTCCGCCTGACAAAAATGTCGACTGTAATATTCACGGATACAAAAAAAGAATACAAGACTGGGGAATTAACAGAAACTTGCTTTCCTTTCCAAACCCGATTTCTTACATTTCAGAAAAGAATTGATACACAAGAAGCGACTTGGAATACCATTTGATTGCATGCTAGCAGCAGGTAAATAAAAATTACAGTTATAAAATGTAAGTAAAAACTGGCAATGCATTTTGATGTCCTCTATATTACCACTTTCATTCTTAGCAGACTAATACCGAGGGATAGACCTTAACACGCGCACTGGATAATAAATCTGATAAATCTGGTCATTCTGTGCAACATATAATCCCATATAGCATTATTCACCACTGCACACAACTTTGGATAAAATAGACAAACGTGTGCCATGGCACAGTAACTTTGCAGATCGCGTTGCGTTTTTAATGTTTCGTCGAATAACCGTGAGATAAAAACGTTTGAAGGCCTACATAATATACGTTTTAGAGTGTGGACGGGCTAATAGGATTCATACATATCGAAGAGCTCCTGGAACTCCCCCCGTCCTTGTAGGTCGGAGGCCTCCACCTATTTTTCAGATGTGGCTGGAGAAGCGCTCGTAGCCGAAAAATGATACTATGTCACATTTGAGAGAATTTAACGGCACGTCGATTGGTGAAATAATTTTGAGAATCAGTCGAAAATCCTTTGAGCTATAGGTTTTCAAAGTCTGACCTACATTTTGAAATCGCCACAATCGCGCAGTCGTACCAGTTCGCTTGCATTGGTGACCGAGTGGTGAAGACATAACGCCATTTAATCAGGATAAGTCAAGGTCACCTCATATGAAGGTCAAGGTCAAAGGCCACAGGTCAAGGTCATATCAATACTTTCAAGGTCATTAACCCCAGTGCTTCCAGTTAAATGGCGTTACCCGGTCTGACGTATATCATGATGTGTTATAGTTAAGTTAACTCAATGTAAAGGTCAAGGTCATAGGGCATGCGTAAAGGTAAATCCTCATTTTCCGCCAAACAGTTGCTATAGTGCTAGTTATAGTGTGCATTACTAGCAGTATGCCATATTATAGCCTCATAAGTCAATGATCTTGAATGACCTTGACCCCAAGTTGTAGGAAGGATTCTTTGCTATCTTCCCTTCATGACCCTGGTCCGCCTTTAGCTTATTCTCGTTTTTTCGCATAATCACGGCATTTCTCACCAGGTCCCCAGTAAAGCCAAAATTTTATCTTTATGACCTCGTTTGACCTTGAACATAATGACCTGGGTCAATAAAAATTAGCTACGATGTAGATCATCATAGTCCTAACCCACACCCCAACCGGCATTTTTCTACGCCTCTTAGTTTTCGAAATCTTAGGGGGGCCTACCAGGCCCCTCTCCAGTGCGCGTTAGTGCCAGACCCCTCTCCAGTGCGGGTGTTAAGTTCCTTCTCATTTCTAGCTCCACAGACACGTTGTACCGGAGCACAGATCAATATCCAATTTCGTGCCACGGAAAATCATTTTCTAATCAGCGCATCAAAACACCAGACACCGGAAAACAGTTCATCCACCATCTGAATCATACGCCGTCTTTGCGAGTGTACCGCACGCGCTGCATTTAAGTTTCCAAAATTAGGGCCGCCAACAATTGTTCCCACGGAATCGGACCTGGACTCATTGGGCTGGGCTAGACCGAGTCCAACTCCAAGGTGACTGGACTGGACCCGGTCCAAGTTGACTGAGCTGAACCGAGTCCATTTTTTTCTAGAAAGGAATAGAAACGTATTTTTTTAAGGTAGACCCCATTCAAAAGGCAGTCAGGCGTGCCCCCAAACGCAGTGACCCAAAATAGGTTTTGCGCCAGGGTGTCGAGTGGAAAATTCAGCTCGGAATGTATGGCGAGTGAGTGGAAAATTCCCTCTCAAAATGTATGGCGGAGTAAAAATTTCCAATTTGGGTACTCAGGTGGTAAACTCTCAAAGCCCTTGTTTGAACTGAGGGATGGATATTTCCTTTAATTTTCTCAAAGTAAATATTTTTAAATCGTCCCCAAACAGAATTGTTTGACCATTACCATGTGAAAATTTTGGGTTAAGCAGGTAAATATTTACTAACTGAAACCCCTTGATGCAGTCTCCAATTATTTTTTAAGGAATTGGTAAATTGCCACAAATAAAAAACTTTTTGGGGGCCTCTGAGACCAACCTTTGGGGGAAAGAACTCTGGGAGCCACCAAGACTAACATTTGTGGGATGAATATCAACTGTTGGGGGGGCTTCCCTAGACCAACTCTTGTGCCCCTCCTCTCCTCTCCCACACGACCAGCTCTAAAGGGCCCCTGAGACGAAATATCGGGGCCCCCTTAGACCAACTCTGCAGAGAAGGGCCTCCGAGACCGGCAGGTAATGAAAAATGAAAAGGGATTTGTCATGCAATACCTAGTGCCAAAATTAATTATCTAAGCATACACTGTATAGTTTTTCTGTCCGGGACAACACCCCTCCTATACCTATACCTATAGTTATCGGAATTTTGGAGGCCACTCCTGACCTCAATCACTGCACATCGCATACACCTATGCTAGGGCCCAGTAGAGCCTTGGTTTACACTTAACTAACCCAGGCGAAACTACAAACTTTCTATCATGGCAATAAACTCTTCCTGACTCTTGCTAAAAGGCTCTTTTCTTTACCTGTCAATTTCCCTGCTCCTCTTCACATATATACTCACCTTCATATGAATATGCTGCTTTCTACCAATCTAATCGAAGCTACAGCCTTCTTCTTTCTGCTGCTGTTGTTTCTTCCTTTCGTCTACAATCAGCCAGGCGCGGCGGGTTGCTACAGCGTCTGAGCGACTACTACTTTAAATTTCTGATTGCTTGCCGCTTACCGGTCGCATGAGCTAGATAATTTGCATTTCAAAAATTGCTCTAAATTAATTTTATAAATCCTAACAGACTAGAAAATTATACAACTAAAAGCACACAGAGGGGAAGACTAACAATGTTTTGTCAATAACGAATATGAAACCTGCCTTTCAAAAAACCTAAAGATGCCGCTTTTATTTACTAGATGAAAAGGCGGCGTTTTGGTAAGTCCACGCCATAGACCCGCCATACAAAAAAGTGCCGATGTTTGAAGGGTGACTGGATGCATTCTTGTTGCCCAAAAAAATTAATTTAATGAAAATGTAGAGTTTCAATGTATTCAAGTACCGGACACTTTCAGTTCAACTTAAATATCAGCGTATTTATGCCTAGGGTGTAGTTGGGTGTCGTGAGTGGATTTGGGTGTCACACAGCGTGGACGCAGCAATGAAGGGCTGATACGGATAAAAATGATTTTCTTCGCCATAAATGGTCAATTTTCTACGATACAATGTCAAAAAAATATGCTGCTTAGCATACAAATTTCAAGATAATTGCTTTTAACAACAAGATGAACAAAAATGGTTTTTCACTATTCTCGGTACCAGAAATATAAAAACAACTTTTCAAGGACGTAAGCCTAGAAATCATGTGCACAGATAAACTGCTTTCCAAAAATTTATATTTCAAAGCGGTCAGCTCATTTTTTGGCAACACAAGGCTAGGTTGTCTAATTTTCCACTCACCAATTTTGTGAGTGATGGAATTTGGTGGCGGTGTTCACCCATTGGAACTTTCTCCGGTGGGGCAGGGGGCACTGAGCGTCTTGCCCGCGCCAGAATTTTGATTCTGTTGTTCCACTGATATCGGTGGAGATAAGCATGCCAGGTATAATTGGCCAGAAAAATAGAAATCGCCAGATTTTCTTACAGAAAAGCGAACGAAGCGCAAAAGAGCCGAGTTAATTTGGCGATCTTCTAGTCGATTCTGCTGCTCTCTTTTTCCAGTGGACGCTGGTAGAGGAGGCAATGGAGCTGGCCTTCGTAGTAAGTATTGTTGAGTAAAATTCGAATAGTAGTAAGTATTGTTGGAAGTGAGGGGAATATTCAGCAAAAAATATAAAAGTGAATGGAAAATTCTGCTTGACAGGGTGTCATTCTGCACCCAGCATCCCAGGTTTTGGGACACTGCCCCAACGCGATCCCAACAACAGCACCCTCACGTCAACGCCGCAATATAAAGTTTAAAAGTCCCGGCACGCTCTACTAGGAAGGAAAATAACTTAAACATGGTTAGTACGTGGCAACCGGAAATGGACCGGGCCCCGAGTTACCTGGATTAGACCAGCTTTGTTCTGACTGCTCATCAATCTCAATCGCGTCATTCCATTGCGAGCGACATTTCTGCTGGTCTGGTTCAGCTGGGCCACATGCACACCCGCCGGGTCACCAAGTGTAACGTTTGCACTGAATCCTTCAGCGCGAGTCCCACACGCATAGATGCGTGACCTTGCAGATCTGCGAGCGTGTTTCCATTCTCCCTTCAGCTAAGAAAGATACACGGGTCGTCATAAAGTTAAGCTGGTTGTTGGGCCAATTATTTTCGCGGGTATTCGCAACAACAGGGGCACAACAGCACGGGGCTTAGTCCTGTTCATCTTGCGAGGATTCTACATCACCAAACTGCGTAAATGTCTTTCTGCGCGCTCTTACATTAATCCTTATTTATCCAGGTCGATAGTCCTTAACCAAAAACAACAGTATGAAATCGTTATGGCACAATAACTTAAACCAACGTTACTCGGCTTCACTGATGGACAACACTAATTTAGCGACAGGCACAAGTTATAGATTTGATGGGCCGTGAGTTGCGCCCGTTTCCAGCGCCCCACCTTACACATACCCAGTACCCTAAGTGGGACCCGCTAAACGCCGGGCACGGGGTTCTCTCCCGAAATAATCACAAACAGTCTAGCTACCTTCGAATCACAAACAGCGTGGCCTCAGGCAGCAATCTAGCCGAGAGGGAATGGCGAGCCCTGCCGTTCACACAACACAATCAATGAATGCAGTTCATGTTTAAACGCTCCAGTCCAGAGATAAGAGCCGAGTTATACACAATTAATCCAGGCCGAGTGTGTGAGGACCAGTTCAGGCACCCGTTCATTATCGTCTGGTCCACGGGACGTCTCAGCACCAGACATAATCTCACAGCGTTATTTACAGCGCACAATGATAGTCTTTAACGAGCTAATCGGCATTGCATGGGCCCCAGGCGCTTGGCCACATCGTCGCCTCCAGTACACAGGGAAAGACGTGAGCTCTTATATGGATGTGTAGAATTGTTCAGAAGAACGTCGTGAAAGCCACAGAAGCGATCGTTTCAATTGACACCAAAGGTTTAGACTCCCCAGGGTGCTCAACCGCTGCTGTAATTGATTTCTAGACACAACGAAATGCAGTCGGCTGGTTTGAATATGCCGACTTCTGGTTGCTGTCGAGTAACCAGGAGCGGTCGCGTGCGACGGATATTCGCGGGCGGACGTACCGGAGATACACACGGACCCCTCCCCCCACGCATACCGACGAGTGTCGTCCCACTCCGGGTACGCAGCACACCTGTGGACGGCCGTGAGCTGACCTGAGCAGAGTAGGACAGGTGTACGCACCCCGCCCGGTCAGAAGTCCGTCACAGGCGGGTATGGACTGCGCTGCGATAGCACAGGGCCAGCTATGTCAACTGAGTCCGTCGGCTGTCATTTGGAGATTGTCAGGGCCTGACACGCTCCAGCAACGGTTAATCTTTCCGATTTTTTTCATAGTGGATTACCAAAATCTAGGATCAATAGCCCCCCTGTTGTTTTCTTTTTTGTGTCACGCAATCCAATTCGAGAGACTACTCAAAACGATTATTTTGTGGTCTTCAGTGCCAAAATATAGCTGGAGACGATGGCTCCACTTACTGGATTTATCACGAGAAGCACATTACATTTCTTCGGTCGTGATTGTTCCATTGACGTTACTACATCTGATTTAGGAGGCTTCACTCAATAGCTGAAACGAGAAATACCATGATGCCGAAAACGGTGTCGATATGCTCACAACGGTATGATAATGATGACTGGAAAGGGGCGGCCACGGAGTCGAAGCAAAGTCCGCGACTGCCAGTGAACAGGAGGTAAACAATGAGCACCCCCCCTTCAGGACAGCGGCTGCTCCACAGCACTACAACGATACTCGGTCATTCTGAGTGTAACTGTCCAATGCCTTGGATACTCAATTGTTCTAGAATTTAGCTATTTGGGGAAAATCTGTGCAAGCCTCTGTTCCGATAACACGCAGGTGTCTTTCTTATGGCGTGTCATTTTATTGACTTAGGTGGGCGTTAACCCGCGCCCCACCTGGGGTCCGGCGCCACCTTCGCCCCACCGGGGGCATCGATGGCCCCCTCTAACTCCGAAAATATGGGGGTTAACGCAAATCTGCAAAGTGCATTAGAAAGCTCGCGTGAATTCAGTAAGAAATTACTTGACATGTTTAAGCGCTCAGGTCAATGGTTTGACCTCCAGAGTTAAAGAAAGGTCACGATAGGCTATTTTCACTCAAATATGCAATGCTTAAGAAAACTGGGCATAACTCCTATGCCATTAAAGCTAATGAGATCTGGTTAAGTACATTTGATAGGAAATTACCCGACATTTTTCCGCTATGTGGAACGTAAAGACCTCCCGCCAGTGGTTTGACTTCCAGAGGTCACCTACCTATCCAGGTCACGAAAGGTCAGAAAGTGACCTTGTCGTATATTAAATGAAAGCCAGTGACAAGACAAACACGATGGTGTTTGTTTCAGCGTTCTAGCTTAATTAGGTCAAAAGTTATTGTCCAAATACTGTTTTTGACCCCTGGTGACCTTGGATGACCTTGGAAAAGTCAAAGGGCAAATATGACCCCTGGGATCCGTGAAAGGGTGTCCAAAAACGCTGTTCTGAGCAGTCTGAGTATTTGCAATCATTTTTGTGGCTTTTAGATCATGAGACAGCTTTTCCCCATGCTTTTCCAATGGGAGAGGGTCGTCTCGTGACCTGACCTCAGGTCACGATATCAAAAAAATCCCGGATATACACGTTGTAGGCCCTGGAAAGGTCATGAAGTGTAGCAAGTACTTTCAATTCGATCGACTAGTAAATGTAGCTCTTATAGCGCTTCAAAGTTGAAGTGAGGTGACCTTGGTTGACCTCGCCTGGTGACCTGACCTTGGGCGCCCCGGGGAAAAATTTTCAGGGATGGTGGGAAAATGATGAGGTGAGAGATAGAGCCCTCAACCGCGGTGCTGCGTTTCGTCGTTTTTCTGCTATCTCAAAAAAACCTTAGGGGGCCATCGATGGCCCCGGTGGGGCGAGGGTTAATATACGAATACGTGGTAACTTTTGATGATTGATGACATCATTTTAGCCCCTGATATCTGTTTATACATACCATGCAAAACTAAGGCACTTTCTAACGACAAATTCATCGTCAATGAAGTCCAAGTCACGTCTCGTTTTTGCGACAGAAACCACGCTGGACGGGCCCATGGTATTAACTCGCACTGGAAGATGAATATCTGTGATAGCAAAAACGGCATACGTAACTGACGCGTAAAAAATAATGGCCCAGAATCATGGTTTCCATGCCAATCGCGGTTGCGGTGGACAATATTTGAACCAAGAGAGGTCCGCAGACCTTTCTCTAAAAATTGATTTCTCAAAGGAGGAAACGGTGACAAGCTTAAAGAATACGGATTGGAGCACTAAATGTAAAACTCTAGGACCGTTTTTTCGACAGGGAAAATATCCGCCCATTGAATTTAAAAGTTACTAAAATATATGACCCGAAAAATAAACTGCACGACTCGAATACTACGAAGTGACGGGGTTTACAAGTGTAAAAGAACGATGGCGTCAACTGTACAAACCTATGGAGTCATCATTTCTCACGTTTCTGGGAGGCATTGCTGGAATCTGATTATAACTAAGAGAAAGTACCGGGATTTGAACCCTGCTCACCACCATGGACGGCGAGAGCGCTCAATACTGGACCTCTCTTCAGTTTTATTGTGGACGCCACCCCCCTCCTCCCCCGCCCCATTATAGGTCCAGTAAGTTTAATTTGTCAGTGAAATTCCGACCTGTGAAGGAATCGACTATTCGTGTGGGTGCATACTATCTACTGACAATACGTGAGATAAATAAATTCATACAGACATACAGACTAGCTAGCTCGCTGAAACCCGATGGGGCAAAGGCCGAGGCACGTTTTACTGCTCGCCCTCGTGTGGGGAGCCGGCGTGGCACAGCATGCCCCTCGGACGTGAAAACCCGGCCACAGCAGTACCACCAGCACGGCGCACCGGATAACGCAGACCACTCGCGGTCCACAGCACACTGGGCAACGCAGACCACTCGCGGTCCACAGCACACCGGGCAAAGCAGACCACTCGCGGTCCACAGCACGCCGGGCAACGCAGACTAGTCGCGGTTCAAAGCACGCCGGACAACGCAGACCACTCGCGGTCCACAGCACACCGGGCAACGCAGACCACTCGCGGTCCACAGCACACTGGGCAACGCAGACCACTCGCGGTCCACAGCACACCGGGCAACGCAGACCACTCGCGGTCCACAGCACGCCGGGCAACACAGACCACTCGCGGTCCACAGCACACCGGACAACGCAGACCACTCGCGGTCCACAGCACACTGGGCAACGCAGACCACTCGCGGTCCACAGCACGCCAAAACAATATCTGATTTGGGACAAAGCCCAAGAACAAAAACACCGTAAACAGTTGTAAATAAAACATGGACTTCTTGAATTAGATTATCAGACAAGCTGCGTCCCTAAAAAATGAGCAAACAAAAGATGGGATGTAACAATGACCTAACAATGACTAGCGATGTCACAATGACCTAACAGAGTAAAATCATTAACGTTCAATCTTCACTTCCAAAAGGATTACAATTTTGCATCTATAACCTCGTATATTGCCTGTTCTCGGGAATTAGTATTGGAAAAGAAGACGCCTCATTACACCGGTAAAGAATCGTCTTCGACCGTGGTTAATTAACATCGGTGCAAACCTAATGGCATGGTTTAATGGTAGATAGAATTACTCAAATAGGCGATTTCAATGCGTGGCTGGCCGCGGTAACACTGACCGCCGGTCTGCAGAACGTGGCAGGCGACTCGACGAGGCGCTTGGGCAGCCAAAGCCTGCCCCAATTGGGGCAGAAATTTGATGCTGGGCAGACTCCTCCAACGGGGGTATTTTTACCGATATATGTTTATCTACTCCATTTTAAACGAAACGCCCAGAAATGAAAGAAAACCGTGCATCCAACTCGACGATGGCAACGCACCACGACCCTCCACGCACAGCAGCAGCTATCTTGCATTCATGATACACGACTTCAAGAATACTTTTATTCAAAGGTATATTTACAAGCGAAGTATTTTCCCTTAAAGACATCATTTGCCACTGCTTTCACGCCGTATAATCAATAGTTAAAAATATTTCAATTGATAACTAAATTCGATAAAGAATAATTTTTCCACAGCTAAAGCATTTTCCCCCTTCCATTTTCTCACATTTGCATGAAAGCATGACAAAATTTGGAATATTTTAACCCCTAGTTTTCACAAGACCCAAGCGAAGAAAGATTCCCGTACGCTTTTGTGACGTCACATCACTGACTAGCATTTGTTCTTAGGGGAGGGGCTGGCATGATTTTCTTTTGAACGGTAGACCCTTTGAACAGTGGACCTTTTGACATAAACCCGATTTGCCGGCCTTTGGCGATCAAAACATAGCAGAGGAAATGCAAAAACTACATACAGGGAAATTTTATTTCGAGTTCTAAGATTGTTTTTTGTAACTAAAACTAGGTTTAGATTGCAAATTTAGAAAATAAATTTAAATTTAGCTTTAGAAAGGCGCCTGTTGCCTGATTTTTATTCACTTCCAGGAACTTTGACTTTACATCTATTAAAAATTTCCTTTGTTTGGTATCTTTTAACCATATTTCTCTAGACGACAAACATGACGCTTTTGAGACAATTCAGCTTTTACAGCGCAACTTTAACTAATGATTGTCGTTCCTTTTCATTATTTTTCTTCTTCCCTCGGTGATTACCCGTACCGACCGCTGCCCCAAGTACTAGTTCCCGCCCCAAGAGCCCCCATCTGCCCTAAGATCGACCAAAAGCTGCCCCAAATCGGTAGGTCTGCCCCGAGGCTGCCCCAACGAGATCTCGTCGAAATCTGCCACGTTCTGCAGACTGGCTGACCGGAAACGACCGGAAAACTCGAGACGTTTGTCCAAAGACGGTGAGTTAGATGGGCTACACAACGCTGTTAAGTATTTGACCAGAAACTTTGATAGTCCGAAAACGCAATTTTGCAAAATTATCGAACTACATATTATAAAGCATTTTCCACTTTCCACACTTAGCCTCACTGTAACTTGATTTATCGTCCCGGCACCCAAAAATGTGGCACATTCGAAAGATGCGAGCCTAAAAAATGTAATGACAATTTATTTGGTGTAAAAAGGGTTGTGGATTCGAAGCAGCCGTCACGCATCGGGTACATAGTTTCACATACCAGACTATTTCTGGTCGTTAACCAGCATTGTGAAAGCCTACCTATGTGCTATTTTGATGCATAAGAGCAACATTAAGATCATTCAAAACAACATAAGAAACAAGCTCAGAGGCGGGTGAAACGCTGCAAAGGCGCTCACAGTACCAACGACACTCTTTGAATCGTCCACATAGAGCTAGATGTGACTTCAAATGACCTCAAGCAATCCATAGATATCTGACGCATCACGTGCAGGAAGCCAGCTTGCAATAAGCCGTGCGTGTTGCAATAGCGAGAAACATGTTGGCGGTTGCTCTGGAGTAGAGCCATGGTTCAGCACGCGACAAGCCCTATGGTTAAACAGGGCCGGTATCGATACCAGCCTTGGTCAGCCAGGTACTGATTCTCACTCTTGGGTGACGCACTCCAGCGCGAGAGCCGTATATTCATCTGACGGAGATGAGCGTCTGCAAAAATTCCTGATACGCGGGGTATGTTGTTGAATGCTTGTTTTAGCTGTGTATCGCATAGCTAACATTTTAAGACGGATTTAAAGTGTCGAATGACGCACTTATTATTCACGATGTTCGGATGTTTCGCTGATGATCCTGAAAGACTGATGTGTGATGTCAATCACTGTCTTTGAGGTCCGAGAAGCGGTCCCACACACCCCGCAATCGTATTTTCTACCGTCGGTGGCTTTTGATACCGCATTCTGAGAGATTGTAGGCTAATATACGCCTAAAAAAAAAACAGGCAGTTTTATTCAATGATCTCCGATTACTATCTAAGATGCTGGAATCTCATCACAGCACTGGCGCTGTACAATCAGGCCTTATGGCCCGATTGTAGGGACGAATATGAACATGATTCTTGTATCATTGAAAATCAGGTTATTTGCCTGCACCCACGCCTGCAGCTGCCTACACAGGCATTGCAGAATCTCACACACCAATACATTTGAATGGAGCTCGATAGAAAACAATAGCGACAGCATAGGGTCACTAATCACGTCTTGACACTACAATTTAAACGGACCTCATTTCATTTCGGACAGTGCCGACTGCATTCTGCAAACATTAATCATCGTCATATAATTTATCTTTACATAATCGGCTTCGGCACGATAAGCGTGATATTTGCCCCGGAAATTACTGCAGTGAACTGATATATACACAAAAACACGATCGAGAAGCTCAATCTCGGGGAAAACGCAAGAAAGTCTTACACGATTATTGCATCGGGCTCTGGGGGGCCTCGTATCCGCACAGCATCTCGTGGGGTGATGACGAGTTTCACATCTCATATCAAGCCGGACGAGGGCAAAAACACAGTCTTCTTACAAAACGACAAGCAATACCAGTGCAACGATGGCGATTCACGACCGGAAAAACTTTTGCTTATCGATTTGAGCTGTCATGCTCGCTTGAAACCGTGTCTCAATCAGTTCCTTCATGTGTGTAGCAAAGCAAGCTTTATCAACACCAGTATTTGTCTTACTCTTTTTATCATTTAAGCAGCATCCTCAATCTACAATCACAATAGCACAAACAAACGACGGAGATCAGACTGTTCATTGGAAGGAAACAATTACTGTCAGTCCGCATCTGGTATAATCTGCCAAACAGCGTGTCTCCCTCGAAGACACATTTCCGTGTTCAGTTCAACACAAAACGGTCGCTCCTCGGCACTATGGCTCACTGAAATGTTTACATCAAGAAATAATCAGTACTGAAGCTAAGTAAGGGTCACACAAGGGTCTCATTTTCTTGTTGAATTTGGTCATATTTCCTCTGATACACGTGCTCTAATATGCGCGGCACACCGTTCCAACTCCCTAACAATCTGAACCTGAAATCGATAATATAGGGGTGTGTTCTGAATTTGGTATCAATGATTTGGAGAGGATAATTGCATCCTTTACTAGCGGGGTTTTCGTTGAACCCGGCATTACAAAGTCAAATACAGTTTACGCCGAAATTTTTTAGCAAAAAACGAAAGGGGATCTAGAGAAAGTTCTTGTCACAGACCTAGGAAATGTTTTACGTTTCAAAATCTACGAATCGTTTTTCGCACCAGGTACAGGGTGGATTTTCCTTTATCTTAGGCCTATATAAGAGCAAGTTGGTAGAACATATCCTAGTTAATATCTTATAGTGGAGGGCAGCATAATAAGCATAGTCACAAGAGTTATTGGCGGCAAGATAGCTTTCCTCCCAGCGTAAGCCAGTGTACAGCGACAGTTCCAGAAGTGTCCAAAATTGTTCTGCGTGTCTATAAGATGCCAATCCCAATGACTTGCGCCCTCATGTTTCGATAGAGCACGCATAATCAATTTATGACGGACTGACTTCGATAAAGCCCCGCTCGGAAATTCTTCATTCACTTTGTTTGACAGGGAGTGAATAGGCCCTGAGTAATCAATTCTAATTTCTGGTATATTATATCGCAAGTTCCAAAAAGGATTCTTCCATGATCGGCAAGGTCGTCCAGACCAGCAATGCCCTTTCCAAGCTAGGATTCAAAACGAGACATAAAATTAGTTGTATCATCAATGCACCACAGACCCAACTCCAAGTGATCCTCGACCTCCACAAATGGGAAAATACGAAAAAATCAGACCCACACTTGCTGTGTAACGGACACCAGCAGGATGGCTGCATCTTCTTCTACCTGCACACAGAGCTCTGCAGGCAGGTGGCCAAAATAGACAGCAGCGCTACCTGAGACGTTGTCTCCGAGTACGGCCAAAATGAAGAGGAAGATGCTGACTGAATTTGTGTTGTTTTTATATTGATATATTGGATAAGAGACCTTGGCATGCTCTCCTCGGTCGTGAAATAAAGCTCTTACGCCATCGCCACTACCGTCCAGTAGACAAACCATGTCATCTGCATATGGAAATATTTTGTAAGTTTTAGTATCAACACAAATCCCGCCAATTTCATCGTTAGAACTTGTTCTATCAAGTAGATGTTCGAGGGCAAGAACAAACAAATAACAACTGAAAAGGTCACCGTGTCAGCAGGATCGTTGGTGATGTATTGGCCGAGATGAATGACCATTATTCGTAAAGCGTGAAAATTATTCTTGTGTGTGAGGTTAATCCTATTCCTGTCCAGGGGCAAATTCTGCCCACCACTGATATTTTTCTGGGATCTCCAAAACGGTTCGCGATAGGCCTTGCCTGAAAGTTTTGGGAGAACATCTTTACCAGGGATGGGGCTATAGTTCAGCATTTAGCGAGGACCTATTCGCAAACCAAGCATTATCGCGTGCGGTGCATTCTCCGTACATCAAAGCCATCCGTGCCCATATGGAGAAAAGTTAGAATGCTTGAATGTTATTGATAAAATGACAGGTAACAGTTCGCTTCCACTTTCGTAAATATGTTTTGACAGGGGTGGTTCCAGATAATCAAAACTGGGGTGGGGGGGTCAAACCTAATTGGACAGTACTCTTGCAGAGTGAATAGACTGCTTACTGGACAGCCAGGAGGAATAAAAGTAGCCATATCATACTCCTAACCCTAAATTATCTGATAATTAAACGCAATAAGGGCGCTCAGGTAATGTAATTTAAGTGGTTTCAGGCAGGTGCAAGCGTATTTTAGCACACTAGGCAAAATTTATGATACAAACATCCCAGACCCATACACAGAAATTCATCCATAGCCGGATCAATGTGACAGGGTCCTTCAGAATCCCCCCTAGTTTGGCATGGACGGATATAGGTAAGGCATTGTGAAAAGTATCAATAGCCGAGGAACATATGTCCTTCCCTTTGATATAATAACAATATGCATCTTGCCCCACTATTTTGCTTTCCTGCATCCACCTCCAATGTGTTTTGTTTTAGTACACAATGTGTCTCAAATATGTCACTCAGTACCTGGCGCTTGCTAGTCATGCAACACAACATACAGAAACTGGGGTAGCCAGGAGCATGATAGGAATAGGGTTAAACCACTCTATGCCAATCAACGCCAGTATTTGTTGCGGCTTGGTACAGTAATCCGGTGGCACGTCGACTACAGCAAAGTATGAGCACGTGGGGTCGGTCTCACATGACAATGATACCTCCGAAACATCCAACCCAATTCTTCTGAGCGACAGACAACTGGGAAGATCATTCACATAAGCAAACAGATGACCCCAAAGACTTCCCACGCGTACGACGCGTGTGTCTTCGGACTCACCGTCTGTCTTTCCGTCGGCGTCGATGTCGTCGACGCCGTCGATGTAGTGCAGCTCGTCGAACTCCTGTTCGGCAGGGTCGGCCGCCGCCATGGCCGCGAAGGCATCGCTGATGGCGTCGGCGAAGGTGGGCTCGCTGCCCTCGGTGGCGCCCTCAGCGGTGGCGGTCGGCGTCTCCTCCGCAGCCGGAGCCACGCCATTCTCCTCTCCGTTCATGCCGAGTGCTCCCTGATGACCCGGACTCAGTCAGTATCGGGCAGCTTTTCCCTTCTGTTAATACTTACTGGCATGACGTCACTGTCCTAAGATTGCCTCAGCACGGAAATACCACCGGGGAGGACGGGGTTGGTAGGAGGTGAATTTTTACTTTTTTCTCCGCAAACTGTAAGTTCTGGGAAAAATTCAATATCGATCAAGAGGTTTGTTTCTCAGCATACTCTATCACATGGCTATCTCACTCCAAATCACATTGTGAAGGTGTCCCATTCCATTTAACCCCACTTTACTGAAAGCATTCCAAATTTCAAGTCCAGGAGAGCGCATATTTGCCATACCAACCAGGATTGAACAAAAGGTTTTACCAATCCACAAAGACCACTATGAAGACAAATTATACCTGGCGTGTGGGAAATTCTTTTAACATTAAAAATTCAGATCTGAAGATTCAAACTTGTGTTGCAAGTACCAAAAATAATGTTAAATCTATGAATGAATAAGAAAGGAAAGAATGTCATTGACCTTGCCAATGTCCCCCCAGAAATAATGTTACCTTATAGCTCCAGACAAAAATCCTAACGATTTAAACTGGCCTGGTGACCCCTGACATGTTTACTCCCACAGAAACCCACTGGATGCCAGTATTAACACTCATACAATGAGACTTGGCACCTCTGACCCAGATGCCCCACCTCCAGCCCAACCGTCCCCAAAGATGGAGTAAAATGTACATACATTCTGAATGATGATGACAGATTTGATGATGACAACAAAATAATTTAAAGCAAAACCTAATCTATCCCAGATTACACCTACCACCTAAACATCATCCTACACCTACTAGTTTAGCATAATTTTACATCAATGATGTAAGTCCCATGCACAGATGATAGGACTGTGTATCCAGATACAATTACGATCCTAATAGAGCTTTTGGCAAGGGAAGATGAGGTTCAATAATTTATATTCATAAATTATAAACACTTCCACTCAATTTAGGTGGATTTAACATGCTGTCATGAATCTGACTCTCGTCAGCCTGTATCCAAGAAATTCTGGCAGCATTTGGTAGTGTGATGGTAAATCTGCAAGCTCACAAGAGCTTGTGTAGAGCTGTGTCTGTCTTTAAAACTTTGTGCCAGATATATGTACAGATCCAAATATTCTTCTTTCACAGCAGAGGGTCAAGGAGAGTAAACTGCAGAGGGTAAAGTTTTTTTGCAGATTTTGGTGAAGGAAAAATGAAGGAAGCAAAGGGAAACATTACTGGTGCACCAGAACTGTTAAACAAATTTGGTTCTGTTTCTATCCTTATTTTACATTACAGATCTATCCTCATCCAAGCTACAGTCAGGAAATCTGATATCACATCATGATTCTCAGCTCTATCCTGATCCCCTCTTGATAATGAAAACCGAGCCACTACCATGCAAGTTGTGACATTATCTCTGTAGGAGCAACATTTTTTACAAGAGTTTCTGATGCAAGGCATCTGAAACCGTACATGTCTATTGTTTCCTGACAATGCGAGCAGGAAACACACAAATGCCAAAAGTAAGCATGATATCCTATTGGAGGTCATATTCTCCAAAAATTGACAATTGATAATCTTTAGTGTAAAATAGCATTGTTCTTGCAGGAAGTCAATCAAGTGTTATTTCCCCCTGCACTATAGAACTGTCCATACTTGGCTGCTGGGGAAATAACACTTGGTAAACACAATGACTCCACAGTGTGCCTTGATCAGCAGTTCCACCCAAATTGCAGTTTGGAGATGGAAGCAAATGTAGTTCAGGTAGCTAAAAACTAGCTAATGTGGTGACAAATTTGTTTATCTCACATTTTTACAATATGTAGCTGGGCTGAGCTTTCCATTCCAATTCCAACTCCCTCAGTTGATGCACCATTACTCCATTGCCTAGACTGAAAAACATGACATGTTTCAAAGGGATCCCTTTGAGGCAGCCTCAGACCAGACCTGCCAACTTGGGGTCATCCATTGCTGATCTTAGGGGCAGGGAAGCAAACCTTAGGGCAGCATTAACATACCTAGGGTTTGTTCCAGCACCTCCTAAGAAAAAAGATGAGAGTAGTTTAGATGAAGTCAGAGCAGGTGCAAAAACCAGTGTCCACTGGAACTATTTGGGAGCAGATATCAGCTGATTGTGCCTGATCTGCGCCAATATGGCAGGCGTGGCGAAGCTAAGAAACTAATCAAATTTTATTGAGGCCTCTGATGCTCATTTAATGCATTTTAGTGAAAGTGGTATACAGAAAAACAACAGAATAAAACCTTTCGCTGCCCACAAACACTGTTTCTCTCTGTAAAACAACTTATTTTAGTTTCTCAATTGAAATTTGTGTGCCACAATTGAGCCTCCGCTAGCATGCTCTGAAAAACCACTTTTCGTTTGAGAGGAGGTTGGATTAGATTTGAGATGAGCTTGTACAAGCTTTGAGGAAGTTTAAGGAGGCACTGGACCAGGCGAGAGGAAGTTGGAGAAGCTTTGAGGGTATTGGTGAAGCAGATGTCACAGGAACATGCCAGATCGTCACCTTGGGAAATGTTTCCAAAATATCCCCAAATTCACCTTAGGAAATGTTTCCAAAATATCCACACATTCTGCAAGAAAATCCCCAGAAGCAAAACAGACAGAAGGAGGGAGGGTTTAAGTAGTGCAAAGTGGTACCCAGAGGCAAACTCAGATTCTAGAAAGAGGGGTGATATCCCCAGACTAGGAAATAGGGACCAAGGGCATACTCAACTGACCTGACCTGACCTAACCTAACCTAACCTAACCTAACCTAGCCTAGCCTAACCATACTCATACTCAACTGACCTGACCTGACCTGACCTGACTTAACCTAACCTAACCTAACCTAACCTAACCTAACCTAACCTAACCTAACCTAACCTAACCTAACCTAACCTAACCTAACCTAACCTAACCTAACCTAACCTAACCTAACCTAACCTAACCTAACCTAACCTAACCTAACCTAACCTAACCCAACCCAACCCAACCCAACCCAACCCAACCCAACCCAACCCAACCCAACCCAACCCAACCCAACCCAACCCAACCCAACCCAACTCAACCCAACCCAACCCAACTCAACCCAACCCAACCCAACCCAACCCAACCCAACCTAACCTAACCTAAACCTTAACCTAACCTAACCTCTGTGCAAAAACTCCCCCTTTCTAGCTGTCTGAGCATGCCACTGATCACATGGGTGTGTCCCGTGGGTGGGATTACGCTTGATCATGTCAGGATTTTCTTCAGAATATGGGGATATTTTGACAATATTTCCCCAGGTGACAATCTGGCATGTTCCTGTGACATCTGCTTCACCATTACCACTTTGAGGTTAGGTCAGGTTTAAGGAGGTGCTGGAACAGACCCCAAGATAGATACAGGAACACTGAAAAGAAAAAATAAGAGAAAAGAAACAACCATTATTGTTTTTGTGCAGTCTTCTTACAATATTGGTGTCAGGCCTGGCCAGGGGCTCTGCAGTGGTTTATATAAGCTCTGGTTTGCCACTGCTGTATGCTGTCACAGCACTGCTGTGGCCTACCAATTCACTGTGACACAGTGGGGCGCCATACCTGTTTAACCTCCCAGAGCAGATTTATATGTTTGCCAGTCTGCAGAACGTGGCAGGCAACTCGACGAGGCGCTTGGGGCAACCCAAAGCCTGCCCCAATTGGGGCAGAAATTTGGTGGCTGGGGCAGACTCCTCCAACGGGGGGTAATTTTTACCGATACAAGTTTATGTAATCCATTTTAAACAAAACAACCACAAATAAAATAAAACTGTGCATCCGACCTGACGACGACAACGTACTCACGAGCGTCCACGTACCAAAGCAATGGAAACTCACGTCGTACAGCAGCTATCTTTCGTTCATGATGCACAATTTCAAAGATACCTTTATTCAAAGGTATATTTACGAGCAAAGTTTTTCCCCTCGTGACGTCATTTGTCCCTTCTTTCAAGCCGTATCAATTGGTCAATCAATCAATCAATCAATTGATCAATTGATATTTCAATTGACAACTATTTTCGAATATGATAATTTTTCCATAGCTAACGCATCTTTCCCTTCTGTTTTCTCACATTTGCATGAAAGCATCTCAAAATTTGGAATATTTTCACGAGGCCCAAGCAATGAAAGATCCCCTCACGTCCGTGTGACGTCACATCACGGACCGGCATTCGTTCTAGGGAGAGGGCTGGCAAGATCGATTTGCCGGCCTTTGGCGATCAAAACACAGCGAAGGAAATGCTAAAAAAATACAGACAGGGAAATTTCATTTTGAGTTCTAAGGTTGTTTTATGTAGCTAAAATTAATTTTAAATTACAAATTTAGAAAATAAATGTAAATTTAGCTTTCAAAATGCGTCCATTGCCTTATTTTTTTATTCACTTCCAGGCACTTTACATCAATGAAAAATTTCCTTTGTTTGGTATCTTTTTAACCATATTTTGCTTGACGACAAATATGACGCTTTTGAGACAAATTACGTTTTCCAGCGCAATTATAACTGATGATTGTCGTTTCTTTTAAATATTTTTTCTTCTTCCTCCGGTGCTTACCCGGACTGATTGCTGCCCCAAGTACTAGTTCCTACCCCAAGAGCCCCCCCTCTGCCCCAAGCTCGACCAAAAGCTGCTCCAAATCGGTAGGTTTGCCCCGAGGCTGCCCCAACGAGATCTCGTCGAAACTGCCATGTTCTGCAGACTGGTATGTTTGGGTGATAATTTGTCCGTAAGTACGATTTGCCAATAAACATGTGGTTGTAATGCAAAATGAAAAGTGTCTGCCCTTGTAGAAAGAAAAGTATGCCCTATCAAACAAATTTATGCTTCAATTGTGACAATATTTGAATTGCCCCAAACAGCTCACTGACAAGCCTGTCATGTTTTGCAGAGTGGCCAATCACCCTACTCAGTACGGTGACCCTAGTTCCAACATATTTATCCTAGAATGCCCTGTTAAAATCTGACTGGTTCTTTCCCTTTCCTTTCTATGGTCCCATCCCGAACCAATTTTGTAATGGACGCTGAAACAGCATAAAATAAATGTTGATTAATTGACAACACACAGGGAATAACAATTTGAAATACCAAAACTTACCCGGTGATCTGACAATATCCAACAGGAACTGATAAATGGAACCACAGGTCCTTCGATAAAGTAGTTACCACTTCCCCATAACAGCGCTTTCTATTCATGCCACCATAGGGACGAAGCTGACGGCATTGGGGACGAAGGAAGAATAAGCACGCGGGAAGCAGAAGGAAGTGTGCCACACCCACAAATCTAATGAACACTGAGGGTGTCAAACTTGTCCGCAAGATCCCGTACCCCGAATTAACTGTCCAAGCTTACAATGCACACAGCCATATGTAGCATCGATTATCTACGCATTATCTTTTTTTAACTTCTAACTTTGTTTATTAAAACGGCAGACGCCTCGAGCTCAACCTCCCTCTTCCTCTCTCTCCAAATTATTGCACGCATCTCACAACACTACACTAGCCGTGTTATTCTGCCGTGCAGAAGGCATACTAGTAGGCCATACGCATGCGCACTGTTGCATCTTGTAGTCATGATACCATACTGCGCATGCGTGCAGCATACTATTATGCGTTCTCCCGGCAGAATAACACGGCTAATATTTTTTTTAAGTTCATCGGCAGAGGATTCTCCATCCGCCGGAGGGATTGCTTTTAGAGGTACCCAGCAATTTTAGAGGGTTAATGAAACCCAGTTCTAAATGGGTGTCGGCAGGGTCCTTTCTATCCAAAAGCACGCTGAATTTAGAGCCAGAATCGCGACGCAAGATATAAGTGTGTTGGCGTGCATTTTGGTGCAATGTCGGCCACACGGCCCCTGGGGGCCTCCAGGATCTGCACTGGGCGCTGAGAGCGCCCCGCATCCCCAGAGGCCACACGCTCAGGTAGCGCTGGCACGACTGGAGTGGAGTGGGAATGTTGTGAATGATAGGCTGGTGCTGTAAGTGAGCATGTGTGTTGTTCTGAGTATGTAATCTTAGGCACTGGCGGACGCGGGAGCGCGGGGGAACTCGGGTAAAAAGTAAGAACATAGTGCTTAAAGAAAGTTGGAAAAAAATCCACCCTTGAGGGGGTGGCGTATGGACCATTTGCCCTCCTCTGGATCCGCTAGTGACCTTAGTATTGTCTTTGGACCTGCCTACTGGATCCGTGATCGGGTTGATCCTACTAATGTAAAACTCGGGTAAGAGTGTCGTGCCATTGATCTGTGACTGTGGGCTGTGCAGATTGCCTAGCCCCTAGGTGTATTAATGGTGATGTGATTATTTGGTGTTTATAAAGTTACTTTCCTGGAAAAACCCGCGGGAAGAAAAAACCAGGTACAATCCTAGCCTAGGTAAAAACCACACGTTGGTTGCCAAAAAGGTGTGGAAAACCCCTTTCTCTATATAAATAACTCTAATCGTGTTTTTTCTAAGTATATGAAAAGTAGTTGTAAAAGTTCGGGATGTTCATTCCCGAGGAGAACAGGAAGCGTTGGGCGCAAGTGATGCCGTCGGAAGGAGTCTAAAATTGGGCGCCTGTTTATACTATGGATCGGGCAAATGAGGAGAAAGTGTTCAATCGTGTAAGCAACTCCACAAACATGGCAGTTAGGAGGGTGGCTGAGACCATACACTTTGTCAAATATGTATTGATGGGTTAGTCCAGTATGACCGATGCGGAGACGAGCCAATATTCTTTCCTGTTTCCGGTTCCTTTGATTTGAGGATTCCCACAACCCAAGTTGTGGCTTTATCAAGTTCAAATATTTACCTTGACTTTCCCAAATACCTTGTAGGTCCAGAGTATTTTGATACTCATATTTGGTGGTCTTTTCTGGTTTAGGTGTCTAATGAGCGGAAACGCATGTTTGCGTAGTTGATTATATCGTTGACTGGACAGGAGACATCATTTCGAGCTGGGTGGGTAAGACTTTGTTTGGCATACAAGTCGGCTTTTTCGTTTCCGATGATGCCTGCATGGCCAGGGATCCAGAGTATTTTGATACTCATATTTGGTGGTCTTTTCTGGTTTAGGTGTCTAATTTCATTTACTACTGGGTGCGAAGAGTTGTGACGAGCCTCGATAAGGTTCGCTGATGATCGAGAGTCGGTACAGATGACCACGTTTTTATATTTAGACTCTAATGCGAGGGAAAGGGCCTCACGAATGGCAATAAGTTCAGCGGAAAAAACAGAATGATATTCAGAAAGTCGAATCATTCGCTTAACACCTATGCCAAAAATTCCTGAGCCTGCTCCTTGATGGGATAGAGACCCATCCGTAAAAAGAAACAGGGCATCGGTATTAACACCCGCACTGGAGGGGGGTCTGGCACTAACGCGCGCACTGGAGGGGGCCTGGTAGGCCCCCCTAAGATCTCGGAAACTAAGAGGGTTAGAAAAACGCCACTTGGTAGGTGGGTGGGAGCTATGGTGATCTACATGATGACCAATTTTTATTGACCTAGGTCAATATCTTCAAGGTCAAACGAGGTCGTAAAGGTCAAATATTGGCCATGCTGGGATCGATTGGTAAATGCTGTAATTATGCAGGAAAATGGTGGGAATAAGCTAAAGGCGGACAAGGTTCATAGAGAAGAGGTCTCAAAGAGGCTTGCCCACAACTTTTGGGTCAAGGTCATTCAAGGTCATTGACCTTTAAGGTCACCATATGGTATACTACTTATTATTTACACTTTGACTAACACTCTAGCCACTGTTTGGCGGGAAATGAGGGTTGACCTTTCCAAATGACCTTTGACCTTGACCTTTGACCTTGACCTTTGTATTGGGGTACCCTACCGATGACGTCATAGCATAATATATGTCAGACGGGGTAACGTCATTTGGCCGGACGCACAGTGGTCAGTGACCTTGAAAGTGCAGATATGACCTTGACCTGTGACCTTTGACCTTGACCTTGACTTTCATGTGAAGTAACCTTGACATATAGTCCCGCTTATATGACGTTATGACGTCACCACTCGGTCTTCAATGCAAGCTAACTGGTCCGACCGCGCGTTTACGGCGATCTCAAAATGCAGGTCTGACTTTGAAAGCCTATAAGTCAAAAAATTTTCGGCCGATTTTCAAAAAGTCTTCACCAATCAACGCGCTATTAAATTCTGTTAAATGTGGCCAGGTTTCGTTTTTCGGCTACAAGCAGTTCTCCGTCCACCTTGGAAAAACAGGTGGGGGGCCTCCGAGGCCCCCCTCCAGTGCGCGTGTTAAGATGTTTGTACTCATCCAATATGTCACATATTTCTGAATTTGTGTATAAATGTTTCGGGTCCTTAATGAAGTATTGTACTTCAAGTGCTTTCATAGTCCAAAAGGCCTTCAGTTTCGGGGTGAAAGAGACATTGATATCTGGTAGCTAAAGAGCAATGTCTCGGAAATCGTGTAGATTTCTGGCAATCGTGTATCTATTTCTGTTGTAGTCGCAATTTTGTATATCAGGAACATTTGTTAATATCTGTAGGGATGGATGATTGTGAACAGAATTGACTCGAATAGAGTATCGTGTAAGGAGTATGAGCCTTCGGTGTTTAAGAGATGGCAGGTTAATATCAGCGAGAAGGCTGCTGGTAGGGGAGGTGCCGAAAGCTCCTGTTATTATTCTAATTGCTTGGTTTTGAACAGCCTCAAGAGAGGCTTGTCTTGCTTGGCTAATGTTGTTGAATAAAAGGAATTGTACTCGAGTATCGGTCGGATCAGAGACGTATAGATGCGTAGGAGTGTTTTACGGTCAGCTCCCCAGTTTTGCCCTGCGATACAACGCAGAATATTCAAACGTCGCAAAGATCGATCTCGGATGTTATCTACGTGTAGCCCGAAGGTAAGTCTACTATCTAAATGGAGCCCAAGATATTTATGCGATGTTACAGTAGGGATGGGGTGTTTATTTAACATAAGTGCTCTAGCTGGAAAGGAGAGTTATTTTTTCGTGAGAAGAGCATGGATGTGGATTTTGCAGGAGAAATTTCGAAGCCCCATTTCAAGCACCAGTTTTGGCACCGATTTAGAGCTTTTTGTACCTGCAACATTGCCACAGTGACATTTCGATTAGTACTCCACACTGTTACGTCGTCAGCGTAAAGTGAGTATCTCAGTTGGAAAGCGTCTTCGTAGATAGCTTCGAGCATATCGTTTATCATGATTAGGAACAGAGTGGGAGAGATAACACTTCCTTGCGGAAGACCCTGGTCTAGAGAATGTTTGTTCGAATACACATTTCCACATCTAACTGAGAATATACGGTTTGCTAGGAAATTTTGTATATATTGAATTATCCGACCACGTAGTCCAATTTTATGGAGCTTTGCAAGAAGGGCGTGTTTGTTAACCCTATCAAATGCGGATCTTACGTCTAAGAAAAGAGCAACGGTGATCTCCTTTCTAGCAAAACCGCGTTGGCAAGAGTCAATAAGCTGGATCAAACTGTCTGTGGTACTTCTTCTAGTTCTAAAGGCGTTTTGGAAGGGTGATAAGACATCTTTCGAGTCCAAGTAAACATGCAGGCGAGTATTTATCATTCTTTCGACTATCTTGGAGGCACAGCTGGTTAAGGATATCGGACGGTAACTTGAGGGAAGGTGCTTCGGTTTGTTTGGTTTTAAAATAGGGATTATAGTGCTCTCCCTCCATGACTCCGGAAATGATCCAGATAGCCACATATCATTTACAGCATTTAAGAAACCTTGTCGACCCTCTTTTGATAAGTTTTGAAACATAGAGTATGCTAGTTGATCAGGGCCAACCGAAGTATTGCGGCATTTACTAAGGGACAATTCTAGTTCATATATCGTAAACGGAAGGTTGTAATTTTCACTATTGTCAGACGAAAAATTACATTTACTAACCACCTCATTGAGGAACAATTGTGTTTCTGCCGGGTATTGACTTTGAGCAGATACACTGGCAAAGTGTAGTGCAAATTGTTCAACTACCTCTTTTGGGTTTGTGAATGAATTTTTATTTATAATTAATTGGGGAAAAGCGCGAGACGGTGTCTTCCGGGTTGATATAAATTTAACTTGATCCCAGATGGTTGAAATCGGAGTGAGGCGATTGAAGGAGTTTGCGAAATGTTCCCAGTGGCGCTTTTTTGCAGACAGGATCGTTGTTTTACAATTTTCAATTGCGTCAATGGCGGCTTTTTCTCTATCAGCGTCAGCGATATTTTTTCGAAAAGCTCGTTCTTCCCTCCGTCGGAGGGCGACAGCCCGATTACAATTCGAATCCCACCAGGGAACTCCTTTAAACGCGATAGGAGGATGAGTCTTTGGAATATGGTGATTTGCACTTTCGATTACCTTGGTTAAGAATTCCGTCAAGTTTGCATTTTCCACACCGAACTGAATTTCAGCATTGAATGCATCCCAATTAGCGCGTTTAAGGTTCCATTTCGGAATGAAGTTATAGTCATTTTGTCCAGCTGCTTTTTCAATATGGATATGGATGGGAATGTGGTCACTGAAAAGTTTATCAGCCTGAACGTGCCATGAGAAATGCGGGGCTAATCGTGATGATAAAAGAGACAAGTCGATGGCTGAGGCCTGCTGGCTTCTATTGTTCGGGAGATGTGTGGGCGTTTTCACGGCTAATATACTTATTATTATTTATGGCCAACGAGAGCATTTGCGGACCTGGCAGTTGACATGCCATGTTATACTTTTTGTTCAACAACTGTTTCAAATTTGACGTTTTTTTTACTGCCAATAGCTTAGCTAGTTGTAGCTTACAAGGCAGTTTCGCCCATTCTTGGCATAGAATTTGAGCACACAAAAATGATGGCTCATTTTTTAGCAGTAGGGAAGCCTATACCAGTTAGTTATTCTCTCTAACTATAGAGGCTTACCTCGGCATTAGAGCTTTAGAATCTAAGGACACTTCAGATCGTAAATCGATCCTCTCTGACGTAGGCTTCAAGGCCAAAATGCGATCCAGATTGAACTGCCGATTAACCCGCGCCCCGGTGGGCCCCTAAGCCACCTTCGCCCTAGCGGGGGAGGGTGTTTGAACAACCCCTCGTTATCTCAATGCAGGATAGCGAAAAAACACGAACGCTGGTGGGTAGCTCATACAACTTCATGAAGAAACTATATACGTCACTTTTTTGCTCAGGCAGGCCATTTCTTAACATGTTAACTGGGGGTCATTTGCCCCCTAGTCGGCCGAAATGGCCTCCCCCTCAGTGCCCAGAAATTGCCCCCCCCAGTGAAAAAGACAGATGACTTAAAATTGACCAAATGCAGACTCACCTAACGAAAATAAGACAAAACACACCCCGATAATTATTACTTTGTTCTATTTCTAGTCTCAAATTAGCAATCCACAAAAATTGTGTTAAAAAAATTTCCACCCGTGGCTGTCTACTCCATCGTGCGAAGACGAAACAAAGTGCTTAGTTACGGGAAATCCCGGCAAATCAGCCTCAACATCCAGTAGTCACAACGCTGGAGAAGAACGCTGGCCTACAACCAATCAAACATCCTATTCTATCCGACCGGAAGCCCACATCCCAGCCAGTACCGTGACATTGCATGAAGCTCTCATTTCACAAGCAGTCACTTATCAGCGCTGAGAGCTCGTTCGTGGATTAGACGGGACACGGTGTAGTCAAAGTGCGTAAGACTGGTTGCTGGTGTGGCGGTATGAAGTGATTAGCCTTTTTATTTATTAATGTGGTGGTAGCATACATAAGCGTCGCCACCGGCAAAAAGTGAAGGGGCCAGGCAAACTATAACCTGATGCTGCCAGCAAACTTTCGACATTAGTACAAACAACTTTTCGAATTTGGGCTCCTCGTTGCCTTCCGCAGCGGCTGGTTATACACATTTGCGGTTTCCTCCCATTTTGAATGAGATCATGAAATTGTTGGTCAAAAAGTGGGCGAGGGGGAGATTGATGATCCCAAAAAAATGTTCTGGTTATGATGTGGATAAAATCATTCGATGGCCACGCGGGGTTGGAATGGCACCCCTGGCTTCCTATTAGATGGGTAGTGTGCTAAAAATATTGCGTCAAGTCAATATCAAACTGTAAACAATAAGTTTTAATCCGGGAATGGCCTCCAAGGTTTCGGGATAGCAAAACGACAGAGCACCGCGGTGAGGGCCACCTCCATTCATCATTTCGCATCATTCCGAAATTTTACCCCGGGTCACCCAAGGTCAGGCACCAGACGAGGTCAACCAAGGTCACCCACTCAAATTTAAAGCTCTAAGAGCACATTTCAAAGTCGAGCGATTGAAACTTCCACACTTAGACTCCTCTAGGGTCTACAAGGTGATATCCGGGATTTTCGATTTCGTGCCCGAGGTCAGGCCACGAGGCGACCCTCCCATTGGAAAAGCGGGGAAAAGCTGTTTCGATATAAAAGCCACAAAATGATTGCAAATACCAGACTGCCAGAACAGCGTTTTACACCCTTCACGGATCCCAGGGGTCATATTGCCGTACTTTCCAAGGTCATCCAACACCAGAGGTCAAAAACAGTATTTGACAAAACTTTGACCAATTAAGCTAGAGCGGAAACAAACACCATAGTGTTGTCTGTACTGGCTTTCATTTGATATACGGCAAGGTCACGTTTGACCTTTGGACCTCAGGTCATATTAGGCACGAGGGACCTCTGAGGTCAAACCACTGGCGGGAGGTCCTACGTTTCACATAGCGGAAAAGGACGCCAATTTTCTATCAAATGTACTTACCAGGCCTCAAAACAAACATAAGAGATATGCCCAGTTGCTTAATCATGCATATTTGAGTAAAATAGCCGATCTGACCAATTGACCTCTGAGGTCAAACCATTGACCTGAGCACAAAATATGAAGTAATTTCAACGAATTCACGCGAGCTTTCTATTGCACTTCAGATTGCGCTAACGCCCATATTTCGGAGTTAGAGGGGCCCATCGATGGCCCCCCGGTGGGGCGAAGGTGGCGCCAGACCCCGGTGGGGCCGTTAAAGAGTGCACTGTGCGGCGGGGCGGGACAAAAGTCGCATGTTGACCAATTTTTGACTTTGATGAAACTAGTGAAAGTGGCCATTTCTGATAACTGCAATACTCCTGGCATGCATAACAGCTACTTTTGATGTATGTTCCATAGTTGTTTCTAAGTTATTGCATTTTGAATCAGTTCCCGCCTATGACCGTGTTTTCTTCCAGGTGAAATGTAGATAAAATATTTGTTTGTAATAGCGACGTCATTGGACGACACAAACGATTTCAACAGTGTCAATGACACACTTGGACCAGGAGAGCGTTCTGACAAATATTGGGGAACCTGTCTCTTCTTTCCACGGTAAGAGGGGGCACTTCTTTAACACGCGCATTGACGGTGGGGCGGGTACCCGCCCCCTCGGGTCTTTCAGAGATATCAAAAAACGGCGGCGCTGCGCGCCGCCGTACTTGGTATGCCTTTTACCTCATCATTTTTGCAGCTTCTGTGAAAATTTTGAGGTTAGGTCATCTCAGGTCAGGTCACCAGTACAGGTCAAGTGACCCGACCTAAAAAAAGTTTAAGATAGCATAAGTCGGAGCAGGGTGAACTTATCCAATTGAAACTCATATCACATAATGGGCCCACCAAGTTTTCTAAAATATGTTCTGGTATTTTTGATATCGATGACCTAAGGTCAAGTACGAGGCATGACCTCTCTATTGGTAATACATGGGAAATATGGTTTTTACTGAATTACTCAGTAACGGATGGTGATAGAGCGTTTATTTTAAATGCATTAGACTCGCCTTGGCTTTGCAGTTCTCATGATATGCATTTTATATAATTTGACCCTGACCTGACCTCAGGTCAGGTCAAATCTTTGATTTGACCTAGCAAGGTCAAATCATATATCATTCGATTCGGCTTGCTGCGAGGATTCATGGAATTCAAGTCGTTTTGTTCTATCTTTACTTGTTCAGATGTAATGGCCGAAAAACTTAATTTACATGTTACCCCTATGACGGCATGTTTTGACCTCTCGTGACCTTAAATGTGACCTGACAAAAAATGGTCCAAACATTTTCGATGGAGAAGCGGATGGGCCACCCAACGCCGTTTACCGTTTTTCGCTACCTACCATGGTTTTTGAGATCTTAGGGGGGGCGGGTACCCGCCCCCCTCGTCAATGCGAAGGTGGCTCAGACCCCCGTCAATGCGCGTGTTAAGGATATGCACAAAAACACATGGGAAACCCCAAAAAATAAGATTTCAATTTAATTTTTGGACAAGATTTAATCAGATTCAAAAGCGGGGTAGCATGGTGTTATAGCATGATCTTTCTACTATCCTGTGGTTTCAAAGTATTCTGAGTCCGGCTGCGTTTTTCCTGTATTTTATATTTATTCCGAATCTTGTGCTTCACCTTTTTCAGAGATCTTCACGCGCCTTGACCTCTTGGATGGCCTCCTAAACACCTCTCATTGCGAGAGTATTCGAACCGTGCGCCCAGAAGATGTCTTAAAAATATTTCTCTGAATTCAGATTTCCATCTGTTGCGATGCAGTCCCTCTAAAAATTATAAAATTCGGGACAAATTTAAGGAAACGTTGGGAAGGAGCATCCCGTTCAAGGGCACGCATGGTTCCCAGCCAGGTTGTGTGGCTCTCTGAGCCTGTTAAACCTCGATAGTGTCTCCCCTCACCCACCATCACCATCTGAGACGCCAAATTTTCTTGGCCGTTGAAGTCGCCTCTGCACGCTCCAAGAAATGGCGCTTACTACCGCTACGTTGAATGCCCACCATCGAGCTAAATACAAATAGATGTCCTGCAGCCCACTCAAGTAGACATCATCGATGAAGTAGTCGTCATGGTTTGCCACCAGGTCCACCTGATTTTGTCGACGAGATGGCGGACATGTTTGTGGCCCTGATATATTATCCCTGGACCCGGATGACGCCAACTCTTCCCAAAATTCTCCTTCATCGGCAAGCCATTATTGAAGCAGCTCTTATGCTCATTGGAGTCATGACTTAAGAGTCCCTGGAAGCACGGACGAAAGATGTTTGGTACCTACGGAAACACCACTGCAGGAAGACCGCACTAGCTGCTATTCTCAATATCTTACGTGGTCTTCATGTCATGTAAGATCCCGTGGTTGCCCCAATCAGAAAATGAAGGCGGGCGAATTCGAAGCCATTAAAAATGTGCCTCCGATTCGCACGCTCAGGAGCTCCGCCAAACTCTTCGGACGAGGACTAAAAGGATGGTGTACCAGAGTGAACAATTGATGATGATGATGATGATGATGATGATGATGATGATGATGATGATGATGATGATGATGATGATGATGATGATGATGATAATAATAATAATAATAATAATAATAATAATAATTGTTGGGGTTTAACGACGCACCAACTGCCAGGGTCATACGGCGTCGCCAACTCTCACCCTGTTGGAAGGGATTTTGGGGATCAGATCGACTTATTCAGAGGCTCCGCCGGGACTTGAACCCGGGACCGGTGGCTTAGAAGACAAGGGTGCTATCCACTAAGCCACCTCATCCCCGATGATGATGATGATGATGATGATGATGATGATGACGCTGATGATGATGATGATGGTGAGGGTGGTTTCATAGAAAAAATGTATGCAACATTAGTGTCTTTTTAGCAACAGGTTTGAAGTGTATTACTTGCTGAAGTATCTATCTATTTATATTGCATTCACGCCCAGGGAGGACTTTGAAGGGGGGCCAACCTAAGGGGGCCCACTAAGGGGGCCCCAGTCCACGGGGCCCATAATTATAAAAAACAGTTGGCTCGTTTGGTGTCAATAAGGCACGCAGAACACTAGGATGTCAGTATGTGAAAATGAGAAGAAAATTTGCCCTATGATTTCGAGTTGTCCATATTATGATCTAAGAAATCATAGTCAAACGCCAAAATAACATTTTACCCAGATTCTTTCAAATACGAAATACATTTTAAGCTCTTTGGAGGATTTCAATATGTTTTACCACGAGCGCGTTTCTTATTTTGCTTAGGCCCTTTTCATCACATTTAAAATATTAAAAACTTTAAAAAACTATAGACAATGCTTGATACCAAATAGCCTCACTCGCATGCCTAATCAACTCGTATGGCTTATTTAATCACAAAATGGGAACATTTATTTAGGTTATTATGGATCCCTTTTTCATTAGATTAGATCTTGGGGTCTCCTGAGGCTGTCTTTGGGGTGGGGAGGGGCTGGGAATGACTTCGACAGCCCCATGAGACTTACCTCTAGGGTGCCCCTGAGACAAACACCCCGGGGCGGAAATTACCTCTGCGACTGAGCCTTGGCGTTCCTGAGACTGACTCGGAGGCTCCAGACCAGCTCCACGGGGCTCCAGACTAGCACTCGGGGCCCGTGAGACCAAAACTCGGGAGCACCTCTGGGAATTACTCCAGAACCGAGATTAACTATCGGATGTCCCTGAGACTGACAACCGGGAGCCCTCTGAGGCTAACTTTGGGTGTTCCCTGAGATTGACTCGGGCCGCTTATACCAAACCTCGGGGGCACACAGCCTGAGGTTAAACTCGAGGGCCCAAAATACCCTCGGGCCCCAAAACCAGCACCCTGCGGATCAACTAAACTAACTCTCAGACCCCCGGATTAACTCCGGGGCCACTGAAAAGTAAATATGACTCCGGAGAGAAGCCCGAGACTAGAGGGCCCCGAGACCGACCTGGGTGCTCTGAAACTAACTCTGGGGTTCTCGAGACAAACTCTCAGGGGACCCCCGAGACCGAATCTCGGGTCCCCAAGACAGACACGGGGTTCTCGAGACTGACTCTCAGGGCCCCCCTGAAATAGACTTCGGGGCCCTGAGAACCTTCTCGGGGCCCAAGACCAGCCCGGCCCCTCCCCGAGACAGACCCCGGGGCCCCTGATACCGACTTTGGGGCCCCTGAGACCAACCCCTGGGCCCCCGAAATCTGCTTTCGGGGCCTTGAGACCGACTCGCAGGGTGGGGGCCTTGAGGCCGACTCGGGACGCCCTAGGAACGAATCTTCAGGGGCCCCGAACGACTCTGGGTGCACCGTGATCAGAGAACTTGCAGTGGTTCAGATCGGCCCAACGGGGTCGGCGGACGCCTAGGGCCCCCTTGGCACACCACTGCATCCACACTTTCGGGGGCCTGAAATCACCATTTGGAGGTCCCTAAATAATTGTTTCCCCAGACCAATACCCGGAGCCCCTGATACTGATGCTAGGGGCCCTAAGACCAAGCTCGGGGTCCCACTAGATCAGGCTCAGGGGCACCCTTAGACCCATGTTCGCGCTTTGCGCAGGAGTAACTCGACACCGATGTTCCGGGGCCCTCAAGATCAATATTTCGAGCCCCCTCCCCGAGACTAATGCTCGGTACTCGGAGCCCCTCGATGTCGATGCTCGGGGGTCCTGAACCCAGGCCTGGGGACCCGAGACCAAACCGAGTCTTATGAGGCCAATGCTCGGCCTCACCCATGAATCCCTCGATATCAATAGTCAGGGGCACCCCGAGAGGGGCCCTGAACCCCTGAGACCAGCTCGAGGGCCCCTGAGACCAAGCTCGAGGGGACCCGAGACTAAGCTCGGATGCCCCTGAGAGCAAGCTCGAGACCCCGGAGACCAAGATCGAAAGGCCCAGATACCAAGATCGAAAGGCCCAAGACCAAACATTGAAAGGCCCATGAGACCAAGCTTGCCTCCCCCGAGACCAAGCCCGTGTCCCCGAGACCAAGCTCGGGGCCCCTGGAACCAAGCTCAGGGGCCCCCGAGACAATGCTCGGTATTCCAGAGCCCTCGATACCTATGATCGGGGGCCCCCTGAGATCAAGCCGGAAGGCCCGTGAGACCAAGCTTGGGGCCCCGAGTCCAAGTTCAGGGTTATCCCGAGACCACGCTCAGGGGCCCTGAAACCAATCTCGGGGCGCCCAAGACCAAAAAGAAAGGCGGAGTCCGAGCCAGGGCCCCCGAGACAAGTCGGTACCGGAGCCCGATACGAATCAGGGGCCCCGAGACCAGCCGGAGGGCCCCGACACCAAGCCGGGGCCCGAGACAAACCGAGGCGCGAGACCAAGCGGCCCCAGACCAAATCAGGGCCCCCGAGACCAAGCCGTGTTTCCAGGCATACGGTCAGCCTAGCATCAGATGCCTCAGATGCCCCCTGAGACAAAGCTCGAGGGCCCCGACACTAAGCCGGAGAGGGCCAGGCGCGGGCACCCGAGACAAGCCGGGGCCCCGAGACCAAGCCGGGGCCGAGACCAAGCCGGAGTTACGAGACCAAGCCGGAGGGCCCCGACACCAAGCCGGGGCCCCGAGACCAAGCCGAGGCCCGAATCAAAATCAAGGGCCCCGAGACCAGGCTCGAGCCCCGAGACCAAGCCAGAGGGCCCCAGACACAAAGCCGGGACCCGACCAAGCCGGGGCCCGAGACCAAGCGGGCCCCGAACCAAAATGAAAGGCCCGGAGACCAAGATCGAAAGGCCCGGAGACCGAGCCGGGGAGGGGCCCGAGACCAAGCCGAGGCCCGACCAGCCGGCCCCTGAACGAGCACAGGGGCCCCAAGACAAACATCAAATATCAATGATCGGTACCGGAGTCCTCGATACCGATTATCGGGGACCCCAGACCAAGCCGGAAGGCCCCCAGACCAAGCTCAGGGGCCCCGAGATAATGTCATGTTTTTAGTGTATAAAGTCAGCCCAAGGGTCCGCGGACCCCAGGACGCCCCCCCCGGCTACGCCACTGTCAAAACATCCAAGGGGCCCATCAAGCTCATGGCCAGTGTCTGTAAAGCCTAAGGGGTACCAGACCATCTTAGGGGCTCCAGTTCAACACAGAGGCCCATATTAGCTCAGACCAGAAAGCTAAGGGCCCGGATCACCAGAGGCCCCTTGTCGGCATATAGGGGTTTCAGAACAGTCAGGGTTTCAATTAAAGCTCATAACCCAAATTCAGGGCTGGGGCCCTATTACTGTGGAAGGGCCTCGGATAAGTTTAGGCTCTTCTGTGCATCACAGGGATCCAGATTAGCCAAGGGACAACATTAACCATACGGTCCCAGCTCAGCTCAGCTCCCCCCAGGTCGGTGGATATAGGGTTGGCCAACTCACGGGGCCCTGTCAAGGCACGGCTCAGCTCAGTTTAGGCATCCTAGAACAGTTCATGCTGCCCAAACCATCCAGGGGCGCTCAGTTCAGCCAAGGGGCCCAGAT
Source organism: Lepas anatifera (assembly GCA_034440635.1). Lineage (NCBI taxonomy): Eukaryota > Metazoa > Arthropoda > Thecostraca > Lepadidae > Lepas > Lepas anatifera. The sequence goes on along the minus strand of JAOTON010001541.1, from coordinate 5,237,468 downwards.
TAGCTCGTATGGCATCAGAGTCCAGTTCAGGGGCCCGAGAAGCCAGGGACCTAAAATGGACCCATATGACCAACTTAGTTTAGGGCACAGGTAACTTTAACGGGGATCCAGGGCAAGCTATCGGTCCAGTTTGAGCTTGCTGATATTACAGTTGTTGATATTCTTATCTCCGTTGCGGGGGCCCCATCACAGAAAAGGGGGCCAGTGGCCCCCTGGCCCCCGGTTCCTACGCCTATGTTCACGCCTACCCGAATATATTGCCAAACTGTCTTTGTTTTGATGAACTTTTATGTGTAGAGCTTCCTATAAGTGAAAAAGATATAAAAGCATTAAGTGACGGTCTTTGGGTTATTTCCCAATAGTTTTGGGCGGCCCCAGACTTTTGTCCTGAAAAAAACTGTACTCGGGCGCACAGTGCAGTGGTACAAGTCGCATTTTCTGTGGTTTTATGAGTACCGCTAGGGGTCGTTTTAGCCTCAAAACTGGCTTTTGTGGTCTTAATTTGGCTATTTTGGTGAAAATAATATTTAGCCCCTCCTTGGCCCTTTTTCTGACTCGGTTTGACCTTTTCCGCTGAAAAAAACTGGCAGCCCTGGGCAGCATCTATAATGTCTAGACATGGAATAGCACAGAAATTTAGATACATTTTTTAACCCTATCGCATCTAAGCTTTATTAAACCCCCTCAAAATGAGGCCTTGCTCCCCTGAAGACACCATCATGGCCAGTACAAGAAATGCCCCCCCCACTGACTTTTCCTTAAAAAATTCCCTGGGCTCCGGTCAATATTGAGGTCATGACAGGTCAAAGAAAGAGGGATTTTTAATAGAATTTTGGGCTCTAGCGTCCGACAGAGTTGAGTTATAATATTTTTAGGCACTATTTTCATCCTCTCATCAGGGAAAATCGAATAATGTATAATAAGAAGTGAAAACACAAAAATTACCTGACCCCAAGCCAGGTCAAAGTCACTTTTTTCACTAGCATAGTCAATATGCATATCAATCGACTCGCAATAGCAATCCGAACGCAATGATATACAAAATAAAAGCTGTATTATCTTTTCATGGAAAGTAATTGGCCTAAGTCTGAAAACTGTTTAAGTAGCCCCAGATGACATCTCAGAGGTCACAGGTCACAAACTACAACATGGACATGGAAAGGGGCCAAGATACTACGCTTTGTAGAATATGAAGGCATTCTCAGCTGTAGCTACACAAATACAGCCCAATTTCTGTTTTTCCCATGTACTTCCAATAGAGAGTTCATGGTCCGTACTTGACCTTCGGTCATCGATATTAACCTTCGCACGAGTGGGGGTCTTTTTAGACCCCTCCCTCAGGTCTTTCCTAAGAAACCAAAAAAAAAAACGGCGGCGCGCAGCACCACCAATCTTTGTCTAGCTGTTCCTCCATCATTTTTACATCTTTCCTGAAAATTTTAGCCCAAGGTCGTATCAGGTCAGGTCGCCAGGCCAGGTGAAGTGACCTCACCTCAAACATGCTTAGGACTGCATAAATAAAAGGAGGGTTAACCGATCAAATTGAAAATCATACCACATATTGGGCCCACCAGGAGCTACAACATATGTTGCGGGATTTTTTTATATTGGTGACCTAAGGTCCTGTGCAGAGCATGACCTCCCCATTGTAAATACATTGGGGAAATCGCGAAATAAGCTTTTCTACGTAGGTATGGATGGCATCAACTTCAAACATCCGTTAAGATTTGCTCTTAGCCTATTTCTGAAGCTGATACCAAAAATTTTGACTTGTGACCTTAGAAAGGTCACCTTAGGTAAAAAACATGTTTTGTTTTTACTCTATAAATTTTGAATAAACAAAGATATAACTTTTATTTTGCCACCGAAGTGTTTGTATAGTCACTGCAAGTCAAATGATATACATCATGACTATACCAGGTCAAGTTGGGTCAGACCGTTGACCTGGGTCAGGTCAAATTCTTAAATTTGACCTGGCATAGCAATATGATATCATTCAATTCATATTGACGAGAGGATTGCAATGGTGCATCAACTATGGCTGCATCTTGCTTGGTTTGGAAGTTATTAGCGAAAAAGGAAACGCCCTTATGCATGGGTGGCTATGGACATTCCCAAGAACATTGACAATATTCAGTGACCTGTAGTTCCCTAGGCTTTGACCTGACCCGAAAATCATTGTTAATGGAATAAAAGAGCAGCTGAAGAGCTTTCAAAAGGTGTGAAAAATGTTTCTAGCTATCATAGTCTCTCAGATATATGAGGTTTTCTTAGTACACCTCATATTACTGATTTTCACCTATTTTGACCTCTGGTGACCTTGATATTGATCTGACGATAAAAATGTCCGAAATATTTTGGATATTATTTTTGAAGAGCTTTCGATTGCCGTTTTGCGCTTTTTTCTAGCTCTCTTAGTTTTTGAGATCATGGGGGTCTTTTTTAGTCCCCCCACCAGGGCGAAGGTGGCTCGTATTCGCCACCGGGGCAAGGGTTAACGCGCGCCCCACCGTGGGTCCGATGCCACCTTCACCCCACCGGGGGCATCGATGCCCCCCTCTAACTCCGAAAGTATGTGCCTAGGCGAAAATCTGTAAAGTAAAAAGCTCGCGTGAATTCAGAAAGAAATTACTTCGCATGTTTTAGCGCTCAGGTCAATGGTTTGACCTCCAGAGGTCAAATTAGGTCCCAAACGGCTATTTTCACTCAAATATGCAATGCTTAAACAAACTGGGCATAACTCTTATGCCGCTAGAGCTAATGAGATGTAATAAAGTATATTGGATAGGAAAATGCCATGCCTTTTTCCGCTATGTGAAACGTAATGACCTCCCGCCAATGGTTTGACATCCAGAGGTCACCTCGTGACCTAAGATGACCTGAGGTCACGAAAGGTCAGAAAGTGACCTTGCCGTATATTAAACGAAAGCCAGTGAAAAGACATACACCATGGTGTTTAATTCAGCGCTCTAGCTTTATGAGGTTATTGCCAAAGTACTGTTTTTGACTCCTGGTGACCTTGGATGACCTTGGAGAGATCAAAGGGCAAATATGGCCCCTAGAATCCGTGAATGGGTGTCCAAGAACGCTATTCTGAGCAAGCCGAGTATTTTCAATCGTTTTTGTGACTTTTAGATCATAAGACGACAGCTTTTCCCCATGCTTTTTCAATGGGAGAGGTCACCTCATGATCTGACCTCAGGTCACGAAATCGAAAAATCCCGGATATACGCCTTGTAGACCCTGGACGGGTCATGAAGTGTAGGAAGTTTCAAATCGATCGAGTTCGAAATGTAGCTCTTATAGAGCTCTAGAAAAGATGAAGTGAGGTGAGCTTGGTTGACCTTGCCTGGTGACCTGACCTTGGGTGACCCGGGGTAAAAAATTTCAGGGATGGTGGGAAAATGATGCAGTGAGAGGTAGAGCCCTCAACCGCGGTGCTGCGCCTCGTCGCTTTTCTGCTATCCCGGAAAAACCTTAGTAGGGGCCATCGATGCCCCCCGGTGGGGCGAGGGTTAAGCATCTGAGAATACATGTTGTAGCACTCGGTTGGGCCCATTATGTGCTATAAGTTTCAATCCAATAGTTTCACCCATTTCGTACTTGTCACTGTAAACATTTTTGGAGGTGAGGTCACTTGACCTGTATTGGTGATCTAACCTGAGATGACCCAACCTTAAAATTTTGGGGAAAGTTGCGAAATTGATCAAGAATAAGGTGTGCCAAGTGCGGCGGCGCTTTTCACCGCCGTTTTTTCGTACCGCCGGAAAAAAACGGAAAAACCCAAGGAGTGTTCAAACACCCCCGACGGGGGGTGTTAAGGTAATTGCTCAATGTGTGATGAAAGGTTGAGCCGTGATAATGTCCCAGTGATTATATATACTTTCTATTATATTTCTGCAATAATCATAATATCTTCATATAACACGCGCATTGTCGGGGGGGGGTGGCAGATACCAGCCCCTCTCGGGTTTTTCGGAGATATTATAAAAATAGCGGCGCTAGTGCCGCTGTAGTAGGCATTCCTTTTCTCTCATCATTTTACAACTTTTTTCAAAATTTTAAGGTTAGGTCATCTAAGGCCAGGTGACCAGTACAGGTCAAGTGACATGACCTCAATAAAGTTTAAGATAGCGTGAGTCGGAACAGAATAAACTTATCCGTTTTAAGCTCATATCACATAATGGCCCCACCGAGTTCTCTAAAATATGTTCTGGTATTTTTGATATCGATGACCTAAGGTCAGGTACGAGCCATGACCTCTCCATTGGAAACAAATGAGAAAAATGGTTTTAACTAAATAACTTAGTAGCGGATGATTATAAAGCGTTTATTTTATCTGTATTATATTTTCCTTGTCTTTGCGGTTCTAATGATATGCATTTTACATAATTTGACCTTGACCTGACCTCAAGTCAGGTGAAATCAAGGATTTGACCAAGCAAGGTTATATCACATATCATTCGATTCGGCTTGCGGCAAGGATTCATACAGTTCCAATTGTTTTGCTGTATCTTTACTTGTGCAGATGAAATGACTGAAAACCTTCATTTACATTTTATCCCTACGACGGCATGTTTTGACCTATAGTGACATTAATTATGATCTGAAAAAAATGGTTCAAATATTTTAGGTGGAGAAGTGGATGGGCTACCCAACGTCGCTTGCCGTTTTTCACTGCCTAGCAGGTTCTCGAGATCCTTGGGGGGACGGCCCTCCATCAAAGCGAAGGTGGCTCAGGCCCCCGTCAATGAGTGTGATAACATATTCAACAAATATATACCTATATAATATAATGTGATATATCATATAATATCATATCATCAATATTGAATAGTCATAATAATGGCCTGTAATGATTTTGTACATAATACATATTTTGTCTCCTTTGATTTAAGTCAGGTCACAACGGGGCACTTTACATTTTCCCTTCTAGGTATTTATACAGCGGAGCTAGAGCAAATCTTCAGGCATCATTCATTTCTCTCACCGTGGCGAATCGGATGACGAATGATATGGCGAGTCGAATGATATGATCTTGCAAGGTCAAATGGTGAAAACGACCTGACATCTTGCTAGGTCAGGGTCACATAATAACCTGGTATGGTCATGCTGCATATCAGTCGACTCCCCGTAACAAGAAAAGCACAATGCCGGCAATATGGAATATTTATCTAAATTTAGTGCAAAGATCTTGGCAAAACGTCTTTGTATGGCCGTGTGACCTCACATGAGCTTTGAGAAGACAAATGGTCAAAAACTCAACTTAATGGTCTAGATTGTGGTAATAATAGACGGTTTGAAAATTTTCAAATTGATCTATCCTGTTACTCTTTTTCACCATAGACTGATAATGGGATGACCAAAAATTTGACCCCATCTTAGATCAATAATATAAAAATTCCGAGCTCGCGTATTTGTAGGCCCTAATGACCTTATCATATTGTGAAGGTGTGAAACTGATCGGTTAGCAGATGCTCCTTAGGCACCGCTTCAAACTCCTCATTTTGTGTTTTAACCCTTGTTCCGGTGGCGGGTACGAGCCACCTTCGCCCTGGTAGGGGTTAAAAAAAACCCCACGATCTCAAAAACTAAGAGAGCTAAAAAAAGCGCAAAACGGTAATCGAAAGCTCTTCAAAAATTATTTCGTAATTTCTTTAGTCATTCTTCTTGTCAGGTCAATATCAAGGTCACCAGAGGTCAAAATAGGCCCCAATCGCTAATATGAGGTGTACTAAGAAAACCTCATATATCTCAGACATTAAGATAGCTAGAAACATTTTTGAAATCCCATTCGAAAGCTCTTGAGTTTCTCTTTCATTACAGTGACAATGATTTTCGCGTCTGGTCAAAGCTTAGGGAGCTGCAGTTCACTGAACATTGAGAATGTTCTTGGGAATATCCATAGCCACCCATGCATAAAGGTGTTTCCTTTTTTGCTAAAAACTTCCAAACCAAGTAAGATACAGCCATAGTTGATACACCATTGCAATCCTCTAGTCAATACAAATCGAACGATATATGATATTGCTATGCCAGGTCCAGTTTAAAATTTGACCTGATCCAGGTCAACGGTTTGACCCAACATGACCTGGTATAGTCATGATATATATCATTTGACTTGCAGTAGCCATAAAACACTTTGGTGACAAAATAAAATATTTATCTTTGTTTATTCAAAATGTATAGAGTAAGACACCGAAAAATGCTTATTTGACCCAAGGTGACCTTTCAAAGGTCGCAAGTCAAAATGTTTGGTTTCAACTTCAGAAATGGGCTAGGAGAAAGTCGTAACCGATGTCTGAAGTTGGTTCCAACCATACTTACCGAGAAAAACTCATTTCGTGATTTCCCCAATGTATGTGCAATGGCGAGGTCATGCTCTGTACATGACCTTAGGTCACCAATATAAAAAATCCCGGAATATATGTTGTAGCTCCTTGTGGGCCCAATATGTGGTATGAGTTTCAACTTGATCGATTAACCCTCCTTTTAGTTATGCAGTCCTAAGCATTTTTTGAGGTGAGATCACTTCACCTGGTCTGGTGGCCTGACCTCACCAGGACCTTGTCACCTGCACCAGGACCTTGAGCTTACATTTTTAGGGAAGATGTAAAAATGATAAAGGAACAGCTATACTAGGTTTGGCGGCGCTGCGCGCTGCTGTTTTTCGGTCACCTTGGAAAGGCCCGAGGGGGTCTAAAAAGACCCCCACCCGGGCGAAGGTTAATGTCGGGTCACTTAACCTTAAATAGCTCATTGACCTGACAAAACCTGACCTAAACCTTCAGTTGCGTGAAACTGATCGGGGAGAAGGTACTGTAAGTTGAATCGTGCTGTGCCTCTTTGTTTCTGCGCCATCTGTGGAAAACCAGGGTTGCGAATTTCGCCCCCCCCTCAGTGGGGCATGTGTTAATAAGTTAATAAGCACCAGGATTATTGAACTATTTTAAACAGCTCTAGTTGAAAATTGAGTAAAATTAACCTTCGTCCGGGTGGTTTTTTACCCCCCTCGGGTTTTTCCAAAGTGACCGGAAAATAGCGGTGCGTAACGCCACCAAACTTAGTCTAACGTTTTGTTATCATTTTTACATCTTTCCTGACAATTTTATATCAATGTCACATCAGGTCAGGTCACCAGGCCAGGTAAAGTGACCTCACCCCGAAACTGTTTAGGACTGCATAACTAAAAAGAGGGTTAATCAATCAAGTTGAAACTCATACTGCATAGTGGACTCCCCAGGAGCTACAGAATATGATCCGGGATTTGTTTATATTGGTGACCTAAGGTCATGTACTGAGCATGACCTCCTCATGGCAAATGCATGGGGGAAATCACGAAATGAACTTTTCTCAGTTAAGTATCGATGAAACCAACTTCAAATATTGGTTAGGACTTGCTATTAGCCCAATTTTGAAGTTTATGCTAAAAATTTTGACCTGTGACCTTTGAAAGGTCACCTGAGGTCAAATAAGCATTTTTCGGTGTTTTACTTTATAAATTTTGAATAATTCTTTAGGGAAGATCTCTTCGCAAGCCAAGTATTATCGTGTACTTCGTACAACAAAGGCATCCGTAACAATAGTGAGAGCAGATAGAATGTTTGAATGGTATGAATAAGATGTCAGGTAATATTTCATTAACATTTTCATTTTCGGTAGAGGTGGCTTCAGCAACTAAAAATGAGGGATTTCAAATGTAATCGGATCGTAGGTATTCTTAAAGTGAACAGACTGCTTACAGGGCAGCCGGGAAGAGCAAAAGTAACCACAACATGGTCCAAACCACACATTATGATAATAAGGTGCCATAAACGTGTTCAGGCATAGTAATTTAGGGGTTTCACGCATGTGCAAGCGTATCATAATACTCTAAGAGCAATTCATGGGTCAATCATGCAGGGCCGAATGCATGAACATTCCTCCAAGAACGGGTCAAGGTGACAATATTACCCTAAACCCCCGAACTCGTTTGATATGGGCGGATAAAGGTTTAACTATATGAAAAGCACATATGACCCGATATTACTAATCAAGTAGAAATAGCAGAGCATGGAACTATCGTGACAGCAAACCCGTGATCTCGGCATACTATGCAAATGTTAGATCAGTTATGGAATACTGCAGCGTTGTCTGGGGTGGAGCAGCCACCTGTCATTTCAAGCGTCTGGAAAAAGCCGAAATCAAACTTGCCATGTGGCTCTGTTTTTGCTGTCGCATACCCGATTTGCCTCTAGATCACCCCACTTTTTCTCGACATTTTGGCATAGCAACTATCGAAACTCGACTAAAACAGCTCGACCTCAAGTTCATTAGAAACATTCTTAAAAATTGCATCGATTCTTCGTTTCTTCTCCAAAGCTTCCCCCTGGCTGTTCCACCTTGGACATTTCGCTGCAGAGTCTTACTACACGACGTACGATATGCTCGCGTGAATACGGTCAAATCGAGTCTTCTTATCAGAGTTCCGAAACTGTGCAATACTCTTTGAATAACTTTCGTGAAGTTGATATTTGAAACTCCTCAATTGGTCAGTATAAACAAAAAGTGATATGATTTCTTACGCCTCCAAGAACATAATATGATGGTTGCAGTGCAGTGATTCATGAATTTTTATGTTTTTAGCTATATTCTTTAGTCTTACATTTTAAGATGTTTTTTTCTACTTCATGTAGTTTTATATCGTAACAATGTTTCTTTGCCTTTTTAGCCTCATAATATTTGACGCAAGTAACCCGTTAGTTGTATCTTGGGAATTTTATGAATGTGTGTGTGTATTGGAGTTGTATATATTTAGTTTTATATCCGATGACTTAATCTTTAACCTTCACCCCAACGGGCCATCGATGGCCCCCTAAGGTTTTTTCGGAATAACAGAAAAATGACGTGGCGCAGCACCGCGGTTAAGGGCTTTTCCTCTCATCCCATCATTTTCCCACCATCCCTGAAATTTTTTACCCCGGGTCACACAAGTTTAGGTCACCAGGCGAGGCCAACCAAGGTCACCTCATTTCAACGTTTGAGCTCTACCACAGCTACATTTCCAAGCAGATCGTTATGAAAGTTCCTACACTTCATGATACCCTCCAGGGTTACAAATTTATATCCAGGATTTTTTCGATTTCGTGACCTGAAGTCAGGTCACGAGGTCACCTTTCCCATTAAAAAGGTATAGGGAAAAACTGTCTTATGATCTAAAAGTCACAAAAATGATTGCAAATGCTCAGAAGGTCCAGAAAAGCGTTCTTGAACACCCTTTCATGGATCTCAGGGGTAATATTTTCCCTTTGACCTATCTGAGGTCATCAAAAGTCACCAGGGGTCAAAAACAGTATTTGACGATAACGTTTGACCTAATCAAGCTAGAGCACTGAATTAAACATCATCGTATATGTCTCGTCACTGGCTTTAATTTGATATACGGCAAGGTTACTTTCTGATCTTTCGTGACCGCAGGTCATATTCAAAGTGACCTGTGGAGGTGAAACCACTGGCGGGAGGCCGTTGTTTTTTTCCATAGTGGAAAAAGGTTTGGCATTCTCTATCAAACGTACTTTACCAGATCTCAATAGCTGTAATGGCATGAGAGCTATGCTTAGTTTTCTTAAGAAATGCATATTTCAGTAGAAATAGCCTATCGTGACCAAACTTGACTTCTGGAGGCCAAACCATTGACCTGAGACCTTAAAAAGTCGGATTAAAATCATACTAAATTCACACGAGCTTTCTAATGCACTTTGCAGATTTGCGCTAGCCCATATTTTCGGAGTTAGAGGGGGCCATCGATGACCCCGGTAGGGCGAAGGTGGCGCTGGACCCCCGGTGGGGCGCGGGTTAAGTGGGACACTGGCCCATTGGTGATACAATGAATAAACTGAAACTGAAACTAAACAATAGCCGAGGAACATATATAAACGTTGCTTAGACGGTAACAATATTTTGGTATATATATATATATATATATATATATATAATATATATATATGAAATTTTTTTGATATACCAAACATATATTTTTAGCAATATTTCCCCAATATTTTGGTTCCCTGCATCCGCTCTGTTTGTTTGACAGATTATTTGGCAAGATGTTTAATGTCCTGCCTTCTCGAATCCAGGAGGCAAAATCGAGCCAATACACTGAGATTTCTGTATATTTTAGAATGGACGGCGACCTAACATAGAGAATATGCATATCGATCGACTCGCAATAATAATATAAGCGCAAGGATATAAAAATGAATGCGTTACCATCAATTTCTGCAAAGCTATTGACCCTAGTCTGAAAACCTGCTTAGGTAGTCCCAGATAACCTCTTAGAGGTCATCAGGTCCACACTTGCAACATGAAGCTGGAGAGGGGCCTAGGATACCACGATTTTGGGAATAGGAAGGCATTCTAAGCCATATCTACAAAAAAACAGAACTTTTTTCGGCCCAGCCCCGTTTTCCATATGTATTTCCAATGGATCATTACCCATTCCTGACCCTTGGTCATTGATATTGAAGATCACGCTGCGACAACTTGTGGTACTCGGTGGATCCATTGTGTTATATGAATATTATGTTGACATATTTATCCCGTTTCCATTATACGACTTTGAAAGTTTTTGATGGAGAAGTCACTTGACCTGGCCTGGTGACCTGACCTAATACCGTCCAATCATGAAATATTGGGAAAATTGTGCAATAGATCGAGGATAAGGTGTGCCAGGTACCGGTGCCGATTTTTAGCGTCGTCGCGAAAACCCGGGAAGGGGGGTTTGTTCAAATACCCCACTGAGGCGAGGGTTTAGTGGTCTGAATGGTTGGTTGATGATATAGTCACAAAGAGTTCTCATCTACAGGTAGCATTTCACCTTCCTTTACCCTCATCCATCCTTATCCTTACCGTCTCCCTCCATTACTTCATGTCCATTACGACGGCGCTTACAAAGCCACCTCATGTGCGGAAATGCGCGCAGTTAATAAATACATGAATAAATACACAATACCTGAAAAAGCTGATCTTAATAAAACAGCGCAAGCATCGTTCGGATGTCGCTCAGAAAAATCTCCAGAAACTGATGCTATTGAAAAGACCATATTAATGGAGAGTTCAGTGTATTAAACCCTTTGACGGCACCGCCAGCATCACACAAAGATGGTCCAATGGCTAGACTCAGTAACACGCCATTCATTGTAAGACATAGATACTAGACATACCGGATGAGCAAAGGACTGTACTAAAATGAAGGTACAGCACTTTGAAAAAAAAACACACGACAAAAACTGGAATATTTCTACGGCACCAAAAACGACCACTTCATGCTGGAAACGTTTTACGACCTATTTACACAGATTTTTTACAAGTGACGGCCGAGGCCCTGTATTTGCCTTTAAACATTCATTCTGACTCTGACAAACCCAATATCAAAAATACACCTGAACCTTGTCAATAACATCCAACAAAGAAAACCATCCACCCCCTCCCCACCCAACTGTCCAACACGCCTCAACACAGGCAAAAGGGATACACAGTGCCGAGGAGAGACAGCTACAGATACGAAGTGCATCTCACTTCGTATTTACACTGAATTTCTGTGTGTGTATGTGTGTGTGTGTGTGTGTGTGTGTGTGTGTGTGTGTGTGTGTGTGTGTGTGTGTGTGTGTGTGTGTGTGTGTGTGTGTGTGTGTGTGTGTGTGTGTGTGTGTGTGTGTGTGTGTGTGTGTGTGTGTGTGTGTGTGTGTGTGTGTGTGTGTGTGTGTGTGTGTGTGTGTGTGTGTGTGTGTGTGTGTGTGTGGAAATATTAAGAAAACATGTACATTTGCTCTAGAGACCAGGGCAGATAACTTGCAAAATGATTCCAAAAGTAAATGTGTTTTTGGCATCGTAGAAATAATTCGAGCTCAGGCATAGTTTTTTTCCGTCTACGGATATCTTTACACACAGACCACTGCACACAATACATGTCTGTTTCACAGATGCACACTCCGATCATAATGATATGAACTTTTAGACGCAAATAACATATACGTGTGACAATCAGCACCATGACTATCGTTCAAAACACATGAGGTGCAACCTGAGAATAAACATGCAGCAAAATCGTTGCACTGCGAGGTGACTAGATCGCACGCAAAGGTTTGGTGATCCTGAATGATGTGTTACTCGTTATTTAGGCTATTATATTTCATCAAAGTAATGTTTTGATGCATATCCTAGAATCGACGGAGTTTTGATGAAAGAAAACCATACCAAATTTGATATCCAATTTTTATTTAAATCGTCTTTATTTCCTTTTTAGTGATCGGAGTTGATTTAACAAGAGATGTTAATGACATATAAATCCGAAAATTTCCCTGAGCACTTTCCTGTAAATTTTTCATTTAATATTTTGTTGTATTGAATGATTCAGAAAGTAGTGGTCAACTTTGTGTCAAACCATACCATACCCAAGTGATGATGATGATGATGGGGTATTGCTTGTGAAATGCTCCCATCAATCAATTTTTAGAGTATGGTGAAAATTAAAACTATCCCATTGCATGCTACACTGGCCAAATATTGTTGGGGTGCTATCTTTCGGGCGCTTGCAAAGAGCAGAGTGGTTTACTGAGTCAGCCCCGGCTTTTTACGTAAAAGCTTAGTTGTTTCTGGTTTCACTTTACATGAAAATTTGAGGCCTCTTGCCGGATTGGAACTAGTCCTTCCAGGTTCGGAGTCTCTGTCTAGTTCAACTCCTCAAGAGACAGGTGAGGGAGTGTGTCGACAATCTTAACACCTGCAGTGGTAATGGAACATAATGCGTCATCAAAACCCTTAAAATCTATATGTATAGGTGGCTTAGAGCTATGGTGTAATGCAATGCTTGACACTAAATAGTGCATACATATTTTTGTAAGAGAACTTCGAAAACAAAATCACTGAAAAGTTACCGCCTTATTAAGTTGAAAATCACAGTATACACACTTAAATCGTCTGCTAGACACTGGAGCTCCTTGAGTCTTTCAAGGAATACAGACACACAAATACTGACCTATTTGCACCAAAGTTACTCCACGTTTGTTCCGACGTGTGTGCCCCTCACCCTGACAACTCAAAGTTTGGACGATTGGTCAGTGAGATCATGCAAAATGACTTAATTTTGCCCCTTCCCCCTTCCACTGTCCTCTACGCCCATCCACGGCGCTTGTTAAACCAAGCCTGATTGCTCGGGCCTTCTGAAACAGGTGAAAGTGATCTGAGATCTGAGATCATTATGCGAGTCCCGAAAGCTATCTGTTCTAAGCGATGTGCCAAAACTTACGCACATTGCTAAAAAAACGCACTCCTCGCCGGGGGACCGGGGAATCTGCTCCCCGTCTAAGCTTTTTCCAAATAACGCAAAAACTAATGAACGCAGAGCAACGCAACTTACAGTACCTTATGCTTGATCGATTTCACGCATCTGACAAAATTTTGATAGGTCAGGTCATGTCAGGTCAAGGAGCTATTCAAGGTCAAGTGACCCGACCTCAAAACCAAAAATCACGAATTTGAAGCGGCGCAAAGGGAACACTTGCCACCTGCCAAACTGTCGTATCATAGTAAAGTAATTAGGGTCTAAAATCTGTTTTCTTGGAATTCTATATTACTGACCAAAGATTACCTTACTGGTCACTCCATCATGAGAATATGGTGAAAATAGAAAGGGATCTTTTTCAGAAAATATTGGATAGATCAGCATGAAAAAAAGTCCTCATACCATGTTTACGAGCACGATCCTGACCATAAAGTTGAGTTTTTGAGCATCCGACTTCTCAAAGGTCATGAGAGGTCACATGAGCCTACGGTGAATATTTGGCAATCACTTCGCACTACATTGAGATAAAGCCTCCATTTTGATGTCATTATGCTTATCTTGGCACATGGATTCTGTTTATATACAACATGACAATACCAGGTTACCATGTGACACTAGGGAACCTAGCATGAGATCGTCTATTTTCACTATTTTACCTGACATGCCAATGTTATACAGCACTCGATTCACCACGACAGGAAGCCCCCAATGATGCCTAAAAATGTATTTTAGCTCTGCTTGGTAATAATATATAGGGGAAATTTACAATGTCCTGTTGTAAGGCTACGGAATCTTTGCTGACGTATGGTGATCTCCATATTGACCTGATATAAAAGAGTTTTGATAATTACTCTCCGTCTCGTCCAGAGTTTTCGAACACTGTCCGTAATCTTGTTTTCGCTCTGCTAGAAAATGAGATATGGAGGGCGAATACGCCCCCAGTGGGGCGCGTCATGTCAGAGACCCCTGCGGGACGCGTGTTAAAAGAACTGTTGGTTAAATAACAAGGTAAAATATCTGTATTGTTAAGTGCCAATATTTTTTCATAAGTGTGCTTGCCTATAAAACACGGCCGTCTCTTACAGCCGCACTGGAGCTTGTATCGCTAGAAAATGCCGGTCTTCTCCTGACCATCTGGATGTAAATGCTTGCTTATAAGCATAGTAATGTCACTCTCCTCGGTTAAGAGTCAGCTAGGCGAAATATGTGTTCACAACCATAATAATATCAATGAGAGGTTGAAAAATACATTCACTCGTCAGCAAAGATGGTGGCAAAATAAGATAAAGGCGATGACAAAATGGGCAATGCACAGCCCAGCGCGAAAAGTTGACGCTCAGCCTGCCAATACGTTATTTAAGATTTAAAAGGACTTATAGGGTCTAGCAAATAATCCCCTTTTGGTGCCAGAGCCTAATATTGTTGGTTACATAAGCGTGGTTTGAAATTTCGTCGGTGACACTCAGACACGTTTTCCGACCTCTGATGTCAATCTTCATGCTTAAAATCAACAATGTGTGCTCATAAACATAGTAATGCTAATCGCCCTTCATTAGAAATTAACTGGCCAAACTGTGCGTCCATAATCATAATAAAACCACCATCCTTGCTCCATCAAAGCAACTAACTGATCTGTGGGATTCAGTGTGTGCATCACAGACATTGAGTAAGAGTTCGCCGCACATTTCGGAAAACTCTGAGAAACGCACGCTTGAAGTCAGGTCTAAAGAACCCATAGATGAATGGATTGACGGCCGATGACAGGAACTGCACCACCGTCGCCAGCAAGTTCAGCCAGCCGGGCACGAAGTCGGGGGTCTGCACAATAATCTTAATCAGCTTCGTGACACAGAATGGTGTCATGCAGATGAAAAACACAGCGACAACGATAAGGATCGATCGCAAGACCCTTCGGTGCGACTGAAACGCTCTTCGCTGGAGCTCAGAGCTGACGTGACGAGACCGCGATGCATCTTGCGCGATGGAGGAAACCCGCGGAGCTGGCAAAGGTGTACTTGCATCGATAACTGATGGCAGTGTGCGGCGTGTCGGTGACTTGCGATGAAATTCGTCTCGTACCGAAGCAAGGAATTCCAAAGATCCTGCCCGTTTCCTGCGATTTTCCCTCTGCTGGTACTCTTCCGCTGATGTGCTATTTCTTTTATCGCTCTCCGGACTTTGTCGAGCATTTTTTGGTTTCTTCGTCTCGGGTGACCTGGTTTTCTCTTCACCATCACCACCTTGCTTACCAACCACTTCTGCTGGCATGATTAGGTTTACCGTCACCCTTTCAAATTCATTATTGTCTCCATGAGTTCTCAGGTGTGTTGTTTTAGCATTTGCATTGTTAGTAGAACTGTTTCTAGCATTGCGATGCACATCCCCCTCGCACTCAGTGAATGTTGAGGGGGATATTCCCTCACAATGAGTGGTCGATAACACTTGGCATGCCGTTGATGAGTCTGAACATGTATGTTTGTTGACGTATTTACAAACGCCGTTGTCAACATTACCCTCAAAAGAAAATGGATCGACAACTTTGTCAGTAAGCTCGATGACTGACGCCCTCCTTTGCCTGC
Source organism: Lepas anatifera (assembly GCA_034440635.1). Taxonomy (NCBI): domain Eukaryota; kingdom Metazoa; phylum Arthropoda; class Thecostraca; family Lepadidae; genus Lepas; species Lepas anatifera. Next base: position 5,221,568 of record JAOTON010001541.1, on the reverse strand, counting down.
GCGGCGCGGTGGCTTCTTCGCCAGAGTCGTGATGGAGACGATGTGGGAGATAAAGTGGGCGAAGACATACTGGGGAAGGAGCGTCGTCGCAATTTCCCGTTACCAGCAGCAGTAGCTGACAACGACAAAACCTGACACTCTCCCAAATCGGGCGTTGCCCGCGCGACCTTCCCCGAAGAATGTTCTGCACTTGGAAAGGACTGGACATCAACCTGACTGGAATGTCTCACCGTTGATCGAAGTCCATCCATGAGCCTCTTGAGACTAAGCTGGCCACCACGACTGCCCGAATCGGTGAAGTCAGTATCTCGAACAGTGCCCAACCTCCTGCGCCGAGCCACGTTTCTTGAGGTACTGATGATCACTCGGTTTGACCAGAGAATAAAAAATGCAGGTACCACGAAGCAGACACAGAATGCAACAATGACGTAAGTGAAGGTTCCATGGTGCGAAAACCAGCCGATAGCACAGACTGCTTCCCAGTAGTCATAGCTAATCCAGCCGAGAAGCATTGGTGCTATACCAAACGCCCACCCACAAATCCAAATACAGACCAGCGGAGCGATCAGATGAGTAGCCTTCACGGTTTGTGTGTATCGTAACGGATACTGAATGGCCAGCTTTCGATCCAAGCTAACAAGAGCCAGAGACATCATTGAGGCAATGATGAAGAGATAGTTGAGGCAGCAGTGAAGCTGGCACGCGGCGGAGCCGAATGGCCAGTGGTCCACGGCTAAGGATGTGGCGCATGGCAGCATTACCAGCACACAGGTGCCTAGGTCTGTCACGGCCAGATTTCCTATGATGAGGTTAGGGACGCGCTCTTTTAAGCTATGGTCAACTGCAATAACAAAAACGACGAGAGTGTTGCCGATAATGCCCACCAGGCTGATGGTAGTGATGATGGTGGCAACAATGACAGCAACAGGAAAGGGCCTGTCCTTCGCCAGCGAAGCTGATGGCGCAGGAGACCCTGAGCTAGAACTCAGCTTCAAGTCGGCGAATGTTGATGGAGGGGGTGAAGGTATCATTCAGCTGGCCCAGAGATTGTGGGTGTACCAGAGTGAATGCTGATGGCAAAGTCACTGAACCAGTATCGTCCGTCACTCGTGAAACGATGTTTGGGGAAGGCCTCAGCGCGGTTGCACTTGGTAATGTTTGCAGAGAGGCGTTCAGTAGGATTCCGACCGCGCCCTGCACCGGTATGTCTTGCGCAGAGCCGAGGAGAGCTGACGAGATGACGCTGAGAAGTGTCACGGCAGTGGCGCCGGTGGCGGCTCGATTCATCGCCCGGTGGGCCCTGCCGACACGGATCACCCAATTACCACAATGCAGCTCGATGAGGGCATGCGCTTTAACGGCAAATGCCGCAGTCACCCAAGTGAATAAGAATATAATGTTATGAATGATGAAGACGTTTTAAAATTTAAAATGAAAGCATGTATGCCACGTATTTTTCAATAGAATCTTTTACATAAATGGATATGTGTAACGAGATATGAAAAGGCGTATGGACGTCAAGCACATTGGAAGCCCCTAAAGGGAACGATCTTGTCCCCGCCCAATATACATATATCAGAAATATATCTTGCCCCGCCCAATGTTCTGTTGTTGTATGGGGTGTAAGGGCCCCTCAACTGCAAAACCATTTGGTTCACAATTGTAGTCCACTTTACACTCCATTTGGGCACGAAATTGTTTTTGCAGTTGAGGGTCCGAACACCCCAAATAACATCAGAACGTTGAAATGGGGCAAATTATAATTTCAAATAATGTATGTCCAGTCAACCCCGTAGGGCTAATAACGTTTAAGAATCTTGAATGTGCGGGTGGTATGATCTCCCTGGATTCCCTGCTCACACGCCCATGAACATATGTGTAACTTAGGCCGCATCGGAAGAAGTTGGTTGGTAACTTCTAGCAAGGTTTTATCCAACCACTCTTCCGTGGTTCCGACAGAATCATGAGGGGGTCCTTGGATTTGAGCCGAATTGCCAGTGAAGCTTTTCTTAGCTTTTTAGGCATACCCTGAGTGAGTCCCTTAAGTTTTTGCTGATAAAATGTCATTCATTCACACCATGGGCTTTAGTGCGACTCCGTTTGCACACAAAGGTGGGAGTACCGCGTCACTTCCATGTTGTCCCACGGACCTGCTGAAGGGAAACGCCTGTTTGCTGACCGCCGCTGCTGGTCGCACTGTACTGTTTGGGAATAAGTCATTCAGTGGTCACCCGCCCAGCCAACTGTTTAACATGTGTGCTACAGAGTTACAGGAGAGGAACATGGAGGTCTGACGGAACAGTGGACGAGGTGACACCACTTCAATGTGAACCTGATACCGTGGGGGCGCGGTAGTGGAGTGGTCAGCGTAGCTGGCTTCCATTCAGCCGACCCGGGTTAGAGGCCCGGCGGCTTCCCTGCATAAGGAGCAAGCTGGCTCCCGAGGAACCCTTCCAACAGGGAAAGAGTTGGCGACGGCATATGACCCTGGCAGTTGGTGCGTCGATAAGCCCCAAAAATTAATTAACCTGGTACCGTTTGGTACTGATCAGACTCCCATTGGCATTTTACGAACGTTTTTAGGCAATTTTTATGAGACGTGCATGACGTTTCATACTTGTCATATGACAGCTTTTGGCCGAAGGTGGAGGACATGTCAGGCCAAAAATTACGACGGCAGCGATTTTCACTGCTCCAAAATGCGATATACCTAACAAGGGTGTAACTAGGCTCCCAGAAGAGCTTCACCTCCGAAATTTCAAACTGAAACATAAAAAGTTGAAGTCGAAATTAGGAGATGCACATTGAAGCGAATGAAAATTCAATTCGAAACATCGAAACAAATTGGAACTTCCCAGATGCAAGTCACGAGCGCATTCAGACAACATCAAACAGGGAAAACTGATATTAAACACAGGATGGTCGGGAAATGTGCGTACTTGGAGCGGCAACACCGGTCAACCGACCGGTCCTAGCTGAGCACACAATTTGTTTACCCAGGATTCGCAAACACCCGAAAAAATCAGAGATATGCGCGCCTTCACATCTGACGGAGGATTCAAACCCGTGATGTGCACGTGTGCGTGTCTGGCACATGACTTTTCCCCACCATGGAGGTGAGCTTTGTCTGCTCAATCTGACGTGCAGCAGTATGTAGTCAGTTGAGATTAGTGTAATTGGTGATTGCATGGCTGTTGTAAAAAACTTGTTTTCAAAGTTCGATATCTTACATACTACTTTCATGGTTGGAAATACTATATTATTATTTCACGGATTCGAGGAGCCCAGGATCTCGAATAGTCCAGTCAAGTTAGCATTTTTATCATGGGAACATGTCATGAAATTCGGACTCCGCCATTAGATACACCATTGTGTTTGCAATTGATAGGGGCGTAACATATCCAAAATCCGCAAAAATCTACCGAGCGGATATTTTATAACAGGGGTGCAAAGTCCACGTGCCAGAGAAAAAACCAGAAATTTCAAAGTATAACGTTGTGGTGTGTCGAGCCTGCAACATCGTCCCAATGGCTATAATTTTTGGGAAGCAGGTACATATGATGCTGACCAATTCAAACAACCTTAGTTGGCCGGTGGCCTACCCTTGGTTAGCACGTGCAAAGTCAAAATTTTGCAATTTTGTCCTTATTTACATTGCTTCCCTTAGCTCTCTTATCGATGTTTATTGTCAGATTACTGTTTTTGTTTGTGATTTCATTACGCAGCATGTGCTCAAGAGCCACACAAAAATTAGGTCTCTAGCGGTAATGGTTTGCTGCTGAAAAGCGTAACTGATGAGACATGTCGGGATCCTTCTTTTCGGGGATACTGCATGCTACAAGGGCTTTTGGGCGAGCCAAAGCCGTAAAAATATACACGGAATAGAAAACGGGATACACATTTTGTTTATTTGTTTATTTGTTTATTAAACATAATCACCAATAGGCTGATGCCCACTAACAGGTGAAGTCAGGTATTAAAACTCTCTCACCAAAAACTAACACATACACATAAACATGTCCGAAACACCCTAGTGCTAAAAACATACAAATGAGTAAAATGGGTGCTGTAAAAATAAAGTTATTAAAATAGTTTGAGCTCATTCCCTCTTCATATATTTGGTGCACATATACCTTGGTGACCTCACACTCTTAGGTCCCTTATATACTCCACAACGCGAGTTCTAAAAATGCTATAGGTATCAACAAAAAATCGGAGTTGATCATGGTCAAAAACCTATTAGCAGATTTTGGTATTTATTCAAAACAGCATAGAATTCGACGGGATGAGATATGTTTTCCTGGTTTAATTCCGAACTGGATCGGTTTTTTAAGCTTTCCAGCTATAACGAAATGGAATGGGACGAAACTTCCTTTTAAGGTCATATTCTAGGACAGTATAATGCCCGCCAATATATTGGCGGAACGGACTAACTAGATGAAATAATGTGGATGCTAACATTTGGCGTATGCTGACATTGCAAGTATATAAAACTTCATATTTTATTCGCTATAAGTGATGGAGCTTTGCTTTCCCGCAGGGTTGCCATCGTGACTCATGTTGTTTCATGGACTCTTCTTGAATGTGTTCCTCATGAGCAAGGGTGGAGATCTCTTTTCAAACCGAGGGGGGTCTCGGTCTGGTCGGGGCCACATGGAAGTGGATGTTTTTCGTAAGAAAATGAATACACTAAAATTCGGGCAATGCCTATAAATACCATATGAAACCGCATGATGGTAGGATTTTTCACGAGCCGGATCATGACATTCTGGGGAGGTAAAACTGACATGCACATTTCAACACACTTTGAGCGTTTATTCAGATTTTTTCTAGAAACCCAAAATGAGATACGGGTGTAAACCTATGCCGTTCACCTGGTCTTTGAAAGGATAGTGCTTATAATGTACCGCGCGCTTTTTAATCTCGTTCTCAATGAAAACGTGTTAGCAGCAGACAACATTAGTGTGAGAAATCAAAATACCTTGAAATGCTCAAGTCTAGAGTATTTCCCTTCTGAGAAGTTGTATGACCCCAGCAGTCGGCGCATCATTATAGCCAAAAACAATCATTGCAATATAAATATTTTGATGATATAAATAAATCACCCAAAAATTTGGAAGCATGCTACAGTATGGCGATAGCTAGGCGCTGTATGCTGTTTACGTAAAATTGGCTCATTGCCTAAGCTCTTTCTCCCCCTGTCTCTCTCGATGGTTTCCTCCCTAAAAGTCTAAGGCAAAAACTGCACCATACATCAAAGGGAATTTTATAAAAATAAACCATGCCACGAAAATTCGTTCCTTGAATGTGTGAAAAATTCAATAGCTTTCATTAAACGACTTTCTTGATGCTTCTTCGTCTATAGAATCATGGACCCCGCCGCTGGGGGACGGGGAGATGCGTCCCCCCACTTGGGAAAGGAAAGCAGGGACGGAACCAGGATTTCGCTCAGGGGGGGGCGGCGCCCCGAAAAGGTCTCCTGCGACAGCGCCGAAAGGGCCCAGAGGGTAAAAAAGCCCTGCTTGTTACATAATCGTGTCCTCAGGGGAGGGGGCTTCGTGCCATCGGGGGGGCGGCTGTCCCTGCCGTCCCCCCTTGACTACGCCCCTAGAGGACGGAGTATGTGTTGTCCCCCCTCCGCCCACCACTTTTCACGCAGGGTTCCATCACGTTGTCCCGAGAACTAAATCATAGCGAATAAAAAAGAGCGAGCCTCTTGCAAACACACCAATAACAACTACAATTTCTTTCCGATACATAACTGTGGGCATAATCTGTATCGGCATAATCTGACTGTGGGTACAGGCGCCCAATTCGGTGGTCTCTCAGGGGGCCCTTTACTTGCTCAAGGATCCCGAGATCAAGTCAGAAACCTTCTGCAAAAATATTTACGGTGAAAATATACCTTTCCTGACGCATAGTCGTGACGGGAAGCCGTGGCGCCGCCCCTGGTCTTTAGTAACCCTCTACAAAGGAGATGCAAAGGGACAGAGGTCAAATTATGACTTAGCCGATCTCACAAATGCCGCGAATAGAATTATCAGTACTCATAGATCAGAAAATATTTTGTGAGAGCAGAAGGTGTAGGGCCCGGGCTGAGCCCCCCCAGGTTCTCTCGATTTCCAAATCAGGGGTTCCTGACCCTCAACCCCCCCGGGATCTCCACCCATGCTCAGGAGCTTTTCTTGGAATAAGAGCTTTGCAAATGTAGAAGGTGCCGAGATCAGCAGTCATTACTGCGTAATATGTCTGCGAAAGTGTGTGTTATGGTTTTCCAGTACATTTTTGTTTACAGTAGTCTGCAAAATTGTGGGTGCCGATTTTGATGTGTTTTTAATCATATTTATGGTGTTTTGTCCGTTTTGCGGGGTATTGTGTGACGAGTCGTTGGATTTAGTAGAAATGATCGTACTACGATATCAACATTTTGTTCACACATTCATACTTCAACCCTCGCCCCGGTGGGGTGTTTGAACACCCCCTCGGGTTTTACTGGCGGCACGAAAAAACGGCGGCGCGAAGTACTTGGCATAGCTTATCCTTGATCAATTTCAGTTTTCCCAAAAACTTTAAGGCTGGGTCATCTCAGGTCAGATCACCAGTGCCGATTAAGTGACTTAACCTAAAAAAAAATGTTTAAGATGTCATAAGTAAGAAAGGATTGAAGGATTGTTGAAAGGATTGTTATCGGATTGAAACGGATGCCACATAATGGGCCTATCGAATACTACAACATATATTCCGGGATTTTTTCCCATCAATGACTTAAGGTCAGGTATGGAGCATGACTTTTCCGTTGGAAATGCATGGGGAAAACAGAAATTGGGCTGTATTTGTGTAGATAAAGCTGAGAAAAACCTGCATATTCCCCAAATCATAGTATCCTGGGCTCCTTTCTAGGTTTCTGTTGCAATGTTTCACCTGTGACCTCTGAGAGGTCATCTGGGCTACTTAAGCATATTTTCAGACTTCAGGTCAATAACTGTGCAGGAAATGACGATACAACTTTTATTTTGATACAATTACGTTGAGATTGCTACTACGAGTCGATTGATGTGCATATTGACTATGCTAGATTAGATGTGACCTTGACCTGACCTGCTGTGTGTGATCAATGGTCAGGGAATTATTGTCACCAGTTGAAAAAAGCAAATCTATACATCAAAGTCAACCGAATTCTAATTTACAGACCAAAAAATGTGTCCGTGATTTACACTACCCACCAAAAGGTCCCAGCCTTAATTGACAGCGATTTGATGAATTTCTCGGGAAATTCTTTTAAGTTTGTAATTTTGAAGTAATGTTTTGGTCGCTACTTTTTCAAATATTATCACTTATATTTCAGATTTCAAATTAAAGCAAATTGTTACCAAGAATCCTTAGTACCACGATCGAGATCACGAGAATGTATCCCACCTCACATCGTGGGACTCCCAACTGCCTCGAACCGGACCATACCGGCACGTCAAATTGTACTATTTACTGCTACAAAATAATAATCCAGAACTTATAAATCTTGGGGTTTTAGGGCCCTTCAGCTGTCAGGGCTATATAACGAACTTATTGATCCCCACCCTGAAGGTACCGTAAAAAATATATTTTCACATTGGAGGGATCATTATAGTAAACCCAGGGACCTGTTGGCCTGGTGGTTCTTACTTCATTGCCAACAAATTCAAAATGAGACGTGTGATGAATAAGCAACCAATTCACGTAATTATGCAGCCGGATTAAACGTTTTCAAGGCTTAATTGGCCTCAAAATGGGTGTTGCATGCGCAATCCATAAACTGAAGGATCCCGACATGCCCTAGCAAATAAGCTCTTCAGCAGCAAACCGTTACTGTTTTTTTTACCTAATTTTTTGTGTGTCTCTTTAAAACATATTGCCTAATGACATGACAAACAAAAACAGTAATCCGACAATAAACATCGAAAAGAGAACTAACGGAAGCAATGTAAATAGGGACAAAATTGCAAAATTTTGACTTTGCACGTGCAGCACGTGCAAACCGAGGGTAGGCCACCGGTCAGCTAAGTTTGTTTGAATTGACCAGCATCATATGTAACTGCTTCCCAAAAATTATAGCCCTTGGGATGATATTGCAGGCTCGACACACCACAACGTTATACTTTGAAACATCTTGTTTTTCTCTGGCACTTGGACTTTGCACCCCTGTTATAAAATATCCGCTCGGTAGATTTTTTGCGGATTTGGGATATGTTACGCCGCTATCAATCGCGAACACAATTGTGTATATCTTGGGGGGCTAGAATTTTATGACATGTAAATGCTAACTTGACTGGACTAGAAGGCAAACACGTGAGTTCATATAATCTAAGCAAAGGATCTCACGAGCTATTTTTTCACAGTTTTGAAGAAACAAAACCAAATTTTGCGCTAATTCATCTACGATTTAAGTTGAAGTGCTTTTTCAAGGGCTTGAAGCTGAAGTGCGCTCTTAAGTTGTCAGACCGATAATTTTGATACTTTGTTACTTTTCTCCGTCAATTTCTTACCTAATTTGCCCGCCCCGTTATCCAGCTCCCTTCGCTCGGACGTTCCTGTCTGATCATCCAGCTGGATAGACGAACCATTTTTCCAAACATCAACATCTATGATTGATGGAAGACCCGAAGCTGACCTATGCTGTGATTTCACGCACAGTCCGAGGCGCTTGCTGAATGCATGGGGAACTGAACTAATTGATCATGCGCACAAAATTCTTCCAGTCCTAAAATCCATGGGAAACATCGTCAGCATTGTACCAATAAGTTTGGGCGAAAACGAATTTTTGAAACAGCCTGCACATAATGACATGAAGTACAGGTCTTGATCCAGCCCGATTTAGATGTGTCTCAAGCTGCTGAAATCATCGTACATATAAATAGATTATATCAACACGCGCCCCGCTGCGGGGGCGAAATTCGCCCCCTCCTGGTTTTGCCCAGATAACGAAAAAACGAAGAGACGCAGAACAACGAAACTTACGGTGCCTTATTCCTGATCAATTTTACGTGTTTGACCGAATTTTTAGGTCAGGTCATGTCAGGTGAAAGAGCTATCCAAGGTCAAGTGACTTGACCTCAAAACCTAAAATCACGAGTTTGAAGCGGCGCCTAAGGAACATAGCCAACCGATCAGTTTGAAACATTAACAATATGATGAAGTCATTAGTGTCTACAAATCTGCTATCTCGGAATTTCGATATTTTTGACCTAAGGTGGGGCCAATTTTTTGGTCACCCCATTATAAGTCTATGGTATGATAATATGACCTTGCTAGGTAAAATTGTGAAAATGACCTGACCTCGAGCTAGGTCAGGGTTGCAGGGTGACCTGGTATGGTTATGTTGCATATCAATCGACTCCCTGTGACAATATAAGCACAACGCAAGCAAAATAAGAGCTTTATCTCAATTCAGTGAGAAGTTATCGTCAAAACCATCACTGTATGCTCCTGTGATCTGACATGACCTTTGAGAGGTCAGATGGTCAAAAACTCAAATTTGTGGGAAAGATCGTGGTATGAATACACGGTGTGAGGATTTTTAGCTTTATCTATCCAGTATTTACTGAAAACAAGCCCTTTCATTTTTTTCACCATAGACTTATAGTAGGGTGACCAAAAAAACTGACCCCACCTTAGGTCAAGAATGTCGAAATTCCGAGATTGCAGGTTTGTAGAACCTAATGACCTTATCATATTGTGAAAGTTTCATACCGATTGGTTGGCAGATGTTCCTTGGGCGCCGCTTCAAACTCGTGATTTTAGGTTTTGAGGTTGGGTTGCTTGACCTTGAATATCTCCCTGACCTGGCATGATCTGACATAATTTTTTTCGGATGCGTAAAATTTATCAGGGATAAGGTACTGTATGTTTCGTTGCTCTGCGTTTCTTCGTTTTTGCGTTATCTGGGGAAAACCAGAAGGGGGCGAATTTCACTCCCAGCGGGGCGCGTGTTAATTTAGATAAAGCTCCTAGTTTGCTTGTATTGTGCTTATATTGCCACGGGAAGTCGATTTATATGCAAAATTACCATACAAGGTTACCATGTGACCCTGACCTAGGTCAAGGTCAGGTCATTTTCACAATTTGACCTAGCAAAGTCATTTTATACATCATTCAATTTACCATGATTAGAGGAATCCAATGATGCATTAATATTTGCTCTAGCTCCACTGTGTAAAAATCCAGAGGGGAAACGTGCACTGCCCTGTTGTAAGCTTCTGCAACTTTATTTGACCTCTGCTGACCTCAATATTGACCTAACATAAGAATACTTCGTATAATTCCTCTTGCTCTCTTTTGAACGACGTCCGTATTTTTATTTAGCCTTCCTGGGAAATGAGATACGGAGGGGGACGAAACATGCCCCCAGGCGGGGCGCGTCATGCCAGGGACCCCAGCGGGGCGCGTGTCAAGGCAATTGCTGTTTTTATGACAGCTACTGGAAGTTCAACTATCTCATGGTGTTTTATTATTCAGGGGAATTTTTGCGACACGATACATCATGGCCATTCAAAATTTCATTACATTTTAGCTCTAAGCAGCTCCCTTTTACCTCTTCATTTTCCAGTAATATTCAGAACGCAGTGCTTTGCGCTGGGCTGCATTTGGGCCTTCTATATCTTGCAGTCAGGGGCGCATCCAGCCGGTTGGTTTGGGGGACGGTCAATCCCATGTCAGCCTCAGGCTCTAAAAATGAGCGGCGGGGCCGTGATTGGTGGGATATAACTGACGCTATGAAAAATTTACATAAGCTAAACACCGGTGTACTGACATGTTTCGGAAATATATTCCAATTCCGTTGAATGGCGGATTCAGCTTCCCCAATCTAAGGAAGGAGCCAACAGAACCCGCTTAAACTGGAGGCCAGTGGAATTCACACGCTGCAATTCAGTCAAGATCGTTAAGGCCCTTGTCCTGACGCACTGTACTTTTATATTTTTAATATATGTTTAGGAAGGATGGTATCAGAAACATCAATGATCAATAGAATATTTTTCGATATCGAGGACAGGGCTATTCCACCCACTGTTAATCAAATCCAATGTCGGGCATTCTGCAGCCCTGGTACTAACTATCTCCTAACTCGGAACAATATGAAATACCCGCTGTCTTGTCCCCGGTTTGGGGAACGGCAGAAGAAGGTTTGCCTCTACTTTATCGCTTTGGTGGAGGAGGAGACATTGCGGTATTGTTCACTTCTTGATTATTCCCCACCAATGGCGGAGGCGGATAGTCCAATTTATTATATTTGTTAATTCAAGCTGACTGAATTCAATCCTTTTCTGACCACTTTATAGTGCTAGATTCCGAAAATATTTGAGAAAAATCAATGCTTTCACCAAGGGAGACGTGCCTTGAATCATCATCGAGTTAATGCTCCACTTAGTATGCCACTTTTGAAATTTTAGACATAGCACTGGTATAGTATTGGAATTCCTTAGTTAGACATCCTAACATTGTAGATCAGAAACAAAAAAATATAAAATAGACACACTCACTAAAACTTGCTGCTACAAAAATAAGTCGGACGTTTTATGATGGAAAATGTTTGTGTCTTCAATAACGTCGAGCTGAATATGTCTCGAAAAGGAAGGCCAGTCCGTGCTGGTGGATAAGACGTTTTACGTTCTATGCCCGATAAAGTCTGGTATTGCCTAATGTGTGGCATATTTACCTTTCCATGAGGTACCTTTCCACAATGAGCAGCAATGAAGACGGCTGTTTTTGTTTCTTTCATAATTGTTGAGATAAGTATTGTCCCCGGTCCATAGGAACATCCAGAATAATGATAGCATAAAGTGTATGTTTCAGTCGATTCTCACCTCGCCTTAGCAAGCTTCAATAATAGCTAAATATATGCAATATTGAGTGGGAGTATGCTAATCCAGCTCTCATTATCCTGTTGCCCTTGTCCATGACCTAATTCAAGCATCTTTAGCAGATAGCAGCTAGAACCAGTATTCAGATGCATACTCACGTGTATATATGTATTGTGCATGCATACATTACACGCGCTAGTGTTGGGTAGGTGTGGCAGTAACACTGATGGCTCTTGGGTACTGGACGATGGGCGGTGGGCACCCAGAACATTAAATATGCAGCTGTGCTGGGGACCGATACTCGCCCCACCAGTTCTGACCACAATACCTGTCAGCTCAGGCGGAGTCCCGGTTGCTCTGATAAGAGTTTGGCGTCGGCTGCAGCTACTATTCCTCGAGAGGTCCACACATATGAACGACGGGTCAAGTCACACTTCTGTATCTGTCTTCACTGAGCGAACTGTGCAATGATGGAGGCTTGCAGCTGATCTTGGTTTCGCCCATATCAACACACTCACCAGAGCTCAGCTATGAACCGCGGAGTCGTTAGGCAGTCAATAGTACTATGCCGTATCGCCCGCGTTGAAATTGCTGCAGGTCCGACGACGGCTGCTCGCCCGCACCAGTGGGGTTCAACTGACTGGCGAGCCAGGCGGGAGCCGCGCACCCGCCGGCCTGGCCGGTGGGGCCGTGCGCCGCCGTCGCACATGGCGCTCTCAGCCGTCTCAAGCTGATTTCCGTCTGGAAAACCAGCACCGATCTGTCTAACTCATAGCCGAAACAAAACGTGTACCATTTCTGCTATACGAGTTGAAATGGTAAGTTTTTGTGCATTTTGTTTGTTTTTTCACGCGCAACATGTTCACGCTGGTTGCTGGTCATTAGGGGTGACACTCTGAATTTAGGCCGGAGCACCAGCTCCCTTGTAAACCCATTTTGGTCAGTCAGGGGCTGGTGCTAGAATTTCAAATTTAGAAATTTACACGGGTAGTGTGCCTGACCCGTTGATTGCCCACCCCGTTGTGTCACCCACGACTTCATCTAAATCTACACATGTGTTTGGAAGCTCCAGGGTGCGATCGCTAAAAAGTTCGAGGGTGTTTTACTTACCAAATGCTTAACCCTATTTCCGGCAGGGGGGCTAATATTGCCCCCCCCTCAGGTTTTTCAAGAATATCTCCGAAACGGCTTGCGATAGAACTTTGAAACTTCCTGACTTTTCCTAAAACTAGTACAGGCAGGTTTTCTGAAATTGTCAATATTATATATTTACCAGGGGCGGAGCTATGGCTGGGTTTTTGGGGAGGTTCTATCCACAAACCAAGTATTATCGTATGCGATGGGTTCTTTGTAAAAGGAAGCCGTCTCTGCTGATCCTGATACCAGTTATATGGTTTTATTATATCATTTTTTATGTGAGATGATAGTGTATTCACAATTGTCACTATTTGTATTCATCAGGGGCGGTTACAGCAGTTCAAAATGGGGGGAATGTTATCAAGAAGGACTAAACGTTAGTAAGTGAGAAGACTGCTTACAGCCGTGCCAGGGCGAATACAATTGGGTATATGAAAATTCAAAATAGTTATAACCAAATTCTAGATTACCAGAGGCGTGTCCAGTCACTACACATTTTCAAAATGCATATTCCCAGCCAGTATCACCGCCGCGACTCAATATCGTTGTATATTAAAAATGTGTTTCCAATCACCCCCACCCGCCCCCCCCCACGACGAGAGTCCTTGATCCGCCTATGTCACCCTCTTTCCCAGAGCTGCCATGGGAGGGTAAAAATTATCAGAAATAAATTTCAACTAGTCGAGGGACTAATATACTCATGCATACCACTCGCATATTGTTGGTATGTATTTTACCCCACTGTTTTACCTTACTGCATCCGCCCCTGATGAGTTTTTCACTTTTTTTCATTTATTTATGTGTCAAAGATGCCAAGCAGTATATCACGGCTTCTAATCCGCGTAACAAAAACTTTTTAGGTTGTATATATTTCCCCTCATAGTCCTGGTCCTGAAACTGCCATTGAATTTCGAATTTTTGTGTAACTCGAGTATATGACAGTTTTGGGTCAATTATTTGTAAATCTGAACTAGTTTTGTGAAAATCGTACAACAGAGACAAGGGTTATGGAAAATCTAAAAAATACACAAAAATTGTATATTTTGCACGACCTTCTCCTTAAAAATCAAAATTTTGAAATTTTCTTTTTTCAAAATAAAGTTTAGCGTCAGGGGAATCTATAGCACTTTGAATTTTCAAAATCGGCCAGTTAGATTACGAGATCTTAGGGGGGCCGATATTGCCCCCCCCTGCCGGAAATAGGGGTAGCCGGGAGCCTGACGGAAATAGGGTTAAAATTAGACGGCTGTACCATGGGCAGCTATTTGCAAATTTGCTAAAACCATTTGCACGTGGTTTTTGCATAAGTTCCGACTCTTTTCTGTTAGTCCTGTAGGCTAGCTTGGTAGGAATCGGTCTAAATTTATCTTTTATTTCCTCACAGAGTTCTGGATTTTCCTGCACTCTAATTAGTGCGCCTTGATTTGTACAATAAATTTTGCGGATTGATCATTACAATTTCATGTAGGGTGTAATAATAATACTAAAATACTAAAAAGTACCTATACTAATACCTAATACTAAAAAGTAGCCCACCATTTCGCAAAACAATGTGGTATGGGTGGGGTTTGCGTCAGAAAAATAATAAATCTTGCTTTTTGTCGGACCCATTCCGTCTCTCCCTGTGGGTCCTGGAAAAATAACTTTCAGTTAGATTTTTTGTTGCTGATTCCGATCATGCGCTGTATCTTACTTTATCTTTCGAATGAATTTGTCAAAATATAAGGTTTATAGGCAATAAGTAAATTTATTGGACCAAATTAATTAGAACACATTTTATACCAAGTATCGCTGAAGACATGGCTGGACATCTCTTCTCAATCCAAGGGAGGGTGTCCTGGGTGAGTTAACACTCGCATTGACGGGGGGGCGGGTACCCGCCCCCTCGGGCTTTACGGAAATAGCATAGAAACGGCGGCGCTAGCGCTGCCGTACTTGGCATATCTTTTTCCTCATCACTTTTACAGCTTTTGTGAAAATTTTAAGATTAGGTCATCTCAGGTCAGGTCACCAGTACAGGTCAAGTGACCTGACCTCAAAAGTTTAAGATAGCATAAGTCGGAACAGGGCGAACTTTTCCGATTGAAACTCATATCACATAATGGGCCCACCGAGTTCTCTAAAATATTTTCCGGTATTTTTATATCGATGGCCTAAGGTCAGGTACGAGCCATGACCTCTCCATTGAAAATACATGGGAAAATGGTTTTAACGGAATAACTTAGCAATAGATGAGGATAGAACGTTTATTTTAACTGCATTATATTTTCCTTGTCATTGCAGTTCTAATGATATGCATTTTGCCCAAGTTAACTTTGACCTGACCTCAGGTCAGTTCAAATCCTTGATGTGACTTAGCAAGGTCATATTATATATCATTCGATTTGGCTTGTTGCGGGGATTCATGTGGTTTAATTCGTTTTGCTCTATCTTTGCTTGTTCAGATGTAATGACCGAAAACTTTCATTTATATGTTATCCCAATGACGGCATGTTTTGACCTCTGGTGACCTTAAATGTGACCGGACAAAAAATGGTTTAAATATTTTCGACGGAGAAGTGGATGGGCTATCCAAAGCCGTTCACCGTTTTTCGCTACATAGCGTGGTTCTTGAGATCTTGGGGGGGTTACCGCCCCCCGTCAAGGCGAAAGTGGTTCAGACCCCCGTGAATGCGCGTGTTAACGCTGTCACTGCATTACAAGCCCTCTATAAAGCCTATGGGAGACCAAAAATTCAGGGAGGTCCTGACCACCCCCAACGACCTCAGAATTTCCACCCATGGCTGAAGACGTGATTGAATGTAACCTGGATGAGAAGGCAATTGATCTAGCAATACGTTTAGATAACACATTTCTGAAGACGTATTGCCCAGAAACGAAGAAAAAGATTGTAATTTCTCGACAGGTATTTAGTACTCGACAAGTGCCAAGTTGCGTTTATCTGCCTATAAAAACTAAGAAGATATTATTTATCAAAGGCGCGAAGGGGGTTAAACCCTCCTTCTGTGCCAGGTATGGGTCAACATCCCAACTGTGTACTTTTATAATTCCAGGTCAAATTGTGCACGAGCCTTTCAAAAAGTGGTGGAAAAATAAGGAAGCCAAGTGTGCTTACGAAGGACTGAAGTCAATCGGGTGGCTGCAGATCCACAGGTGGTTGCAAATAAAATGGTGTCTGCCTTCAGAGCTACATAGATGCAGCACAGTCATGCAACACCCTGAGTCTAAGCGCTTGTGGCGGCGAGAGGAGGCGAAACGCCTCGGTAGCTCAGTTGGTAGAGCCTTGGGCTCCGGTCCGCTGCTCAGAAACATGCAGTGGCAGTGCATGTCCGGGCTTGGGATCGGTTCCCTTGAGACGCTCCGGCGCTCAATAGTTTATCCGACGTAGGTGGGCTGACAACTGTCTGGTGAGGGTGACCTGAGCCGTCCCTGTGCCTTGTGGAACGTTAAACTTTGGCTTCTAAATTAACCCTTCATTGTGGGAGTTGCTCGTTCGGGTGGTGGGGTCGGGGTCTCCGTGAAAAGTCCCTTGATGACTTTAGTGAGACTCCGACTCCAACAGCCGTACAAGGAATAACTTAGACAAAATTTATAAAAAAATGTATAAGTTTCGGCGGTGATAACACTGACTCATGTAACGCGCCACTTACTTTGCGCGAATTAAGGGATGTTCTGGGCAAATGGAAGTCTGTCTCACCAAGAACAGGTTTTATCACTAATCTAATGCTAAAACACCTCCCTGATCGCGCGCTTGCCTCTCTCCTTGCCATCTTCAATCTGATCTGGATGGAAAACGACTTGTCGGAGCCCTGGTGCGTGGCGATATCCCCAGTACTGAAACCGTGCAGGATGATAATGCTCTGGATGACCAATTGCCCTAATAATTATTTTTAAGGCTTAACGACGCAATAACTGCTAAAGTCATATAACATCGAGACCATTGCCCTTTTTGACTGGCATTGTGTGAACGAAAGCTTTTCGAAAGCATGGCGAACACTCGTCTAATTTGAAGTTTGGAAAACAAAATATTTTTGTATCATTCATTGTGACTCCCGAACCAAAAACCCGAATCACAGTTGACCATTCATTGACACCTGGTGCAGGTATACAAGGAAGTTCCATAAGAAAACATGATACTGTTGCTCTATTCTACGGTATCAAGCACGCTAGTGATTGCACTCGGACACATACCATTTTACAAAGGTTGTTTAGATTAGCTATACCTGGCCGTATGGGTAGTTTTCTTCTTAATTTGATGACATATGGCCACTTCCACTTTAGAATACGCGACACCTGTCAAAGCAGCATGTTCAGGAAAATGGCATGGGCCAGGGACCTGTGGTGTCAGTCACCCTCTTCGCGCTTGCTATAACCGAAGGCGTCAATGTCAAAATCAGCTAGCATGTGATTTTCCATGAAAAACGAGCACTCCAGGGGGTGCATTTCGTATGTGTGAAATAACCGCAACTGTCCAGCCCAAACGGCCGTACGATTTGGACGATGGGACCCAGGCGGCCACCGCACCCCGAATCAGCCAATCAGTGACCGCCGACTGCGCAGCGCAGTAGCCAATCCTCTCAGGCGCTATCTCGGGAACTAATGGCCGATTGGGCAAAATTGGCATGTTGGGTTAATATGAACGAGGCAGCATGGCAAGTTTGCACGCAGACTTGGAATACTAATACATTGGGGGTCTTCCGTCCCGGAGATGCAATTTTTAATTTTCTTATTGGCACTTTAGGGTATGTTCTGGACTAGATCATCAAGGTCGAAGTTCAGCACGGCAAACGTCACGTGACCAGTGTCTATCGAGGTTTTCCATTCCGGAGACCAAAACATTGTTTTCGCCAAGTGCTCGAACAATCGCCTCGGTTCTGCGATGCCCCCAAAGGCGTCGCCCCGCGTAAACGACGTTGCCGATGATCTTCCTTCAAATGTTAACAACGCACTGTTTTTCGATGATTTCACCATGTGGACCACATCCTCGTCTTCCGCTGCTGCTGAGAGACAGCTACAGATAGGGTGGGAGAGCTCCAATGGTTGAGCGTGAATAATGGTCTGCAGTTTCCCCAGAAGAAAACTTATATTTGTGTTAAAAAAGAACAAGCGTGACAGTCCCGTCATTACTCTGTACGGACAAACCATCAATGTTGTTAAAAGACTCCATTCCTAGGCCTACTTTTTGACCGAAGGTTGACTTACGTTTTACATTTACATTTCAATGAGCTTGGAGAGAGAAAAAAACCCTAAATATTATTCAAGTCCTGACCAACATAAAGTTCGGAGCCGACCACAAACCTTTCCTTCTTTCTTTTAGATCATCAGTCAGACAGAAATAGAATATGGGTACATTGTTTATGAATAAGCGGCGGAGAGTGTCAAAAAGCTCCTCGATACAATTCATCACCATGGTGTTAGGATAATTACAGGACTATTTCGTACGTCACCCATCTGCAGTCTGGACGAGCGCAGATGAAATGCCCCTGCCCCTGCGCCGACGCATGCCGACAATGAAATATTTGGCTTCATTTCCAGCACTCAGATCGAATAGCATGGATTAACGTGGGTTCAATCCCCACGGCGGGAAATTACCTTCCGTGTCCGATCTGACCCGGTGGAGAGGATCCGTAAACACCAAAACCAATTCTCTCTGTAACTGGGCAAGTGTGCCTGTTGGGATTGGCCCTAATAAAATGAATAAATAAATTATATATTGAAAAATAGGGTCTCCTACCGGAGGCTATCGACCCAATTTTCTTGAATCATTGTAATATCTTCTACCGAGACTTGCGTCGTTTTACATCGACGGGTCTAATTGTGTGATAGCGGTACTGTTGTACATTTACAGGTGACGGAATTGAGAAACCTTTCACAGGACATGCATCGGTCTTTACTGTAGAACGTGATGCCATCTTTTCTGTCTAGACCAGATTTTGTAATATGGGAATGACCGATGTGTGATTTTTACCAAGTCCTCTCTAAGTGCAAATATACCACGCTGTATTCATTAGTACACAAGGTTTTTTTCTTGATGTGCATTAACGAGAGACTGCGCTGCCAAGTGGAGAACTAACACGCATAAAAATCAAACCCTCAATCGTTTTTAGGTGAACTTTCTCCGTGTCAAAACGCTTGTTATGTGGTTCTCTATAATTTCAATTTAATGAGCTATAAAGAAAGGGTCGATTAAAGTCTGACGAAAAAATGTAACATTTGAGCAATCCTGCAGTGCGTTTAAATTTTTGCAGGCTCCAGCGCCACACCCTTCCATCGGCGATGCGGCACCGATATGCTCCATTAGTCCTCCTAGTGTTGCTTTTTAAATGTTTTCATCGGTGAATCAATCATATACATAGTATGAATAATCCAGCATCAACTGTACAAAATGCTGCCACTATGCGCATTGACCTTCTGCCCCATACGCCAAACTAAACCTTTGCACGTCTGTAGAAATCGTTGATGGTAGCAATACAGATAAGCACAGATCCTGGGGTACCTAATTCACGACCAATATAACATGTTAATCTGAGTAATGGAAATGGTAAGCTTACAAGAATGGTGCGCGGCTAGCACGATCACTTCCCACGCGGCCCACCCGGGTTTAAGGCCCGGCGGATTTCCTGAATAAAGAGCAATCTGACTCCCGTAAATCCCTACCAGCAGGGAACGAGCCGGCGACACCATATGACCCTGATAGTTGGTGGGTCGATAGACCCACAAAAAATCGAGGTTATGAAACAGTGCGCCATTATCAAACCCGAGTGTATTCAGCACCGTGGAGCGTGCATGGCGTTAGGTAGTACCTAGGTGGTTGGCCAGTCCAAGCGTTATCAGTTGCAACTTCCTGTGCATGTGCAATATTCCCCGGGCCACTGACGTGGCCATGGTGGTGGTGACAGCCGCGCACTAGGTAAGGGAAGCACGGGGAGCTGGTCCTTATTTCCGGGGCGGACGATAGTGCCCCGGCGCGCCGGGAAGGGGTGCTGGTATGTATGCATACCATCGGGGATGTTATGGTGACGTGTTCACTCGAGTTCACTAGGACCCGGCGCCTTGAGGCCAGTTTCGCAATTGCCATGATTTTGCGATTTTCAAATAATTACTTGTGATTCCATTATAATTATCTAAGATTTCTCTTAACACCCAAGGGTGCAACAACGGGGCGAGGCCCCAAGATCCGGAAACTAAGAGGGTAAAACGCCACTGGTAGGTGGGTGGGGCTATAGGATCACATGATGACCAATTTCATACCTAGGTCAATATCTTCAAGGTCAAACGAGGTCGTAAAGCAAATATGGCCATGCGGGATCGATGGTAAATGCGGATTATGCAGGAAAATGGCGGGAATAGGCCAAAACGTACAAGGTTCAAGAGAAGAGGTCTCAAAGATGCCCCCACAACTTGGTCATGGTCATTCAAGGTCATGACCTTTAAGGTCACCATATGGTATACTACTTATTATTTACACTGACAACACGAGCCACTGTTTGGCGGGAAATGAGGATTGACCTTCCCAATGACCTTGACCTTGACCTTGACCTGACCTTGTATTGGGGTACCCTACCGATGACGTCATAGCATAATATGTCAGACGGGGTAACGTCATTTGGCTGGACGCACAGTGGTCAGTGACCTTGAAAGTGCAGATATGACCTACCTGTACCTTGACCTGACCTGACTTTCATGTGAAGTGACCTGACATATAGTCCCGCTTATATGACGTTATGACGTCACCACTCGGTGTTCAATGCAAGCTAACTGGTCCAACCGCGCGTTTACGGCGATCTCAAAATCAGGTCTGACTTTGAAAGCCTATAAGTCAAAAAATTTTCGGCCGATTTTCAAAAGTCTTCACCAATCGACGCGCTCTTAAATTCTGTTAAATGTGGCCACGTTTCGTTTTCGGCAACCAGCGGTTCTCCGGCCACCTCGGAAAAACAGGTGGGGGCCTCCGAGGCCCCCTCCAGTGCGCGTGTTAAATCTCTGCCATCGAGCTTAGAGGGACAGAGCAGTATGTAATTCGGCCGTGGTTGTGAGGCGGCCGCTGGTTTCCCGACAGCTGGCTCCAACACCGCAGGCTAGGTCCCGGGTTTTTACCGCAGCAGAAGCACCGGTGGGACGGCAGGCAACCGTGAAAACTTGTGACCCAATATTTGCATCAGGCCAGGTCAGTTTAACGATTTATGACGTCATCTAAACCCATATAAGGCGATTATGTTCTTCTAAAATGCGGCTGACAAAACCAAGGTGGGTCATAAATGGGTTAAACAATTTGAGATGACCTCTCAGAGGTCACAGTTCCAGACTTGCCACACGAAACTGAGTGGCTTAAGATACCAAGATTGGGATAATAAAAAATAGAAAGGTACTCTAAACCGTATCTACAGAAATAGAGTGATGTTTCTGCCAATTCTCGTTCTTCCCATGTATTTCCTATGGAGAGGTCATAACCCTTACCTGACCCTAAGTCATCGATATGAAAAATTCCATTACGTCAGCTTGTAGTGCTCGGGAGGTCTATTAGTGATTTGAATATCAGATCAATATATTAAATCTCTTTTCACTCTTACCTCTTGAAACATTTTTTGGAGGCGAGGTCCCTTGACCTAGCCTGGTGACCTGACCTGATGTGACTCAAACTTAAGATTTTCGGAAAAGTGGCAGACTTTATAAAGAATAAAATATGACAAGCGCAGCGGTGCTTCTCGCTACACAGTCCTCTACAGCCGTCGGCAAAACCGGAAGGGTGGTGTTCAAACACCCCCCCACTGGGGTAAGGGTTGATAGTTGCAGCACTAATAGCAGACCAAATCGACTTTTTGACAGCATCATTTATTGAGATGACTTGGGGTCAGGTCAGGGGCATAACCTCTCCATTAAAAATGCATGGGGGAACTGGTATTTATCAGAAAGCTTCGCAGAACATTGTGATAGAACGGTTATTTTTACGTGATCGTGTTTGCCAAAGCACTGCAGTTCGAATTATGTGCATAATAGCGTATGATGGCCAAGACCTGGCCTAAGGTCATGTCAGGACAGGTCAGTCTGATAATTTCACCGGACAATTTCAAAGAAACATAATTCTTGAGCGGTCTGAAGAGAGAATTGGAATGCTGTTTATGTATTTTGTAGAGCTTTACACCGTCAGCCGTTACGACACAAAACGTAAGTTTCCATTGTAATCCCATGAGAGCCTACTTTTACCTCTGGGGCCCTCGATAGAGGCCTGACGAAAAAAAACTGTAGATACAGTTTCTGGTAGAGATTAAGACGACTATCTAACGCCATCTTCCATTTTTCGCTACCTGATGTGGTTGCTGATATTGCAGGGAATAGACACTTATCCTGCCCTCCCCGTACAGCCGAAGGTGGCGCGGAACCCCGTACCGGCACGGAATAATCTAAGAAACTATAGCTGTTTCTGGGAGCAAGCCTGTTGAGTGTCTGTTCTGATTTCCGGCCAGTTCCAGGCTCACCTGGCCATCGGCGGATCCAGGATCTCTGATCGGGAGGGGGCACATGTTGGGGGGAGGGGGTGCCATCCGAACCAGAGGGAACCACTTCAGGGCGCCAAATCCTATCGTGGGGGCCCCGATACTCGCATCCTGTAGGGAGAGGAGAGTAAGAATGGGCATTTCAGGGGGCGCTATCAACTTTTCGGGGAACCCTGTGAAAATTTCAGGAGGGCTGCAAAGTTCCACCGGGAAGGGGCTCTTGCACCCCGTTTGATCCTCCTATGCACCTGGGATTCCAAAAATTGATCTGGTCTAAAATTATAAGTTCAAAAGCGCTCAGATTATTTGGCTCGCGCATTCGTGTCGGAGCAGAGGGCCAGGGGACCCGACCTGACTTTTTATTTAAGTAGCCCTTATGGCAACTATATCAGAAAAAAATGGTAAAATATTATAACCAGACGGTTCGGAAAGTAGCAATGAGTTCAAAGCCTATCCGTTTTAGGTACTTAAATGACACGGTTTTCCACTTTTCGTCCGGTGGCGACGCTTATGGGTTCAGAAACTGAGCTTTTTATATCGTCTTGCGGTTTGAATCACCGGCACCTGAGGCCTCTGGTCATATATCCCGGCAGCCAAATCCCTCTTGCTTTCTTGCTAGGTAACTAGCTACATTATTCACAATCTCTCTCTGTTCTGAAAAACGCAACGGCTATGTTGGCTGGTATGTTTTCTTTAATAAGACAATGCTACACAACGTAGTCCATGACATACTTGCCACCGAAAATCCATCTTAGGTCGCCTGTTACCTATCCTACTTTTAATTGATTCAACATATTGTTATACTCCTGGGCCAAACCGTGTGAAACATCAACGACTTATTTTTACTTCTGGATGGGAGGAGCAGGGCATCTTCATATGCAGCTGCCAAAATCATCACCACTGAGCTCAGGACTGGTGGGTGACCTGACTGGTTGTCCATCAGTCACATTGCCCTTCTCCACATCGAGACCGCTTCTTTTGTTTCCGACCAGCCGAACGACCTCAGAATATCCGTTCCGTTAATGGGTTCTGCCACGCAGAAGTGTATATGGTATTGATATTCGATAGCTCGTTGCCTAATTCCGTACCCCATCATCACTAACGTGCAAACGCCCCAGCACAGTCCCAATTTCCCTAGGCTACAGCTATTTTGGGACATTTTGCAGCTCTGTCAGTATCTTGTTCCATTTCTAATGATTATAGACGAGGGGCGAAATTGAAACTAGTTAACGGAAGGTCATAGCCTAGACCTGGGCACCGGACTACACCAAATTTGAAGCAGCATACAAGAACGTTTAAAATTATAATATTTAATGTGACTCAATAGGGACATCCACAGCTCGGCAATTCTAGCTCCGTCACTGGAAGCAGATCATGACAAAGTGAAGCTACTTTCAAAGGTGAGGTGTTATGGAATTTGTTTCTTCCCCTCCAGCAGCTTGCTGAGCAACACAAGCACTGTGGTAGCATTCTTCCCGAACTCGGCGACAAGATCCATATCATATATTTCTTTGCGACCCTGGTAGAGATCAAACGCCACAAGGTATCCATTGACCTGGTTCAAGCAGAAAACTTCGTACCCGATTCTTACAGGCAGGGTGATGTTGTTGAATGAAGTGTTCCAGCAATTTCTTATGGATGTGATCGGCCCGAGAACATAGCTTGGTACCTCACTCATGTCCAGCTTCGTGCTGTCCTGGAAGTGCAGGAATTGCATGTACGACTCAAAGCGGTTCTTCCACACCGCAGACTTGATGATTGCCGGGGGGAGGGGACGGCTCTCCTCAGATTGGAAGCCAGGAGGGGACATCCCCCGAAGATGTGGGCCTCGACCCATATTTTTAAATTATTTGCCCTTTGTAAGCGCGGGCTTACGCAAATTTTACCTGTTTTGATATTGGTTTGCAGCCTCCCTAATGCCCTTCGAGATAGCTTTGAGTTTTGGCTTCGCTTCCCACCCCTCTCCCTCTCCCCCGATCATGGCAAAATCATAGTCCGCTCCCTTGGTGACATATCCGTGGTGACGCCCCTGAACCTAGCAAGGGGGAGGTATCACCACGGCCCAAATATTATCACAGAGGAGCATGTACTCCCGTCCTAGGGAGAGAGTTCGGGTGAAAAGCGAATTTTCAGAAGTGCGCCGATGAAGTTCTAGGTGGGCGGAACTTCGGCGGAGGGAGAGGCGGAGCACTTGCCTCCAGTGGCGGTTCCAGGATTTTACTTTTTGAGTTGGTTGGGGTTTTGAACCTCCCCTACCATTGCCTCTTGTCGGCCCCCCGGCTATGTATTTACCATAGGTACTCTGAATTTCGGGCGGGGGTTAGCCCTCTAGCCCACCTTGTATCCACCAATGCCAGCCCCTTATGCCCCCCCACGTTTGCCTATGTCAAGATGCTGAAAAACCATGCTGTTTTTGCAATACCTGCTGACATTTGGCTCTAAATTTGCCGAATGTCCAAACCAAATTATGGCTGAACCTAGTTGACGGATATCCTCCTAGTGGTCGAAATCTCGACCACCAAAATTGTTTCGTTTCTAAGTCACGATACATTGAAGCCCTAGCAAAACAATGAATACTATTGTTCTGCCTAACCCTCTCGCTAGCACAACAAATAAAAATGAACCAACAATTATGACTTTTGTCTGATGGCCGGAGAGAAACAAATGTAGTCATTTCCCAGAAAGTTTGTCGTTAGATATGTCCAGATATTATATACCCCCCACTCCCCCTAAACAAGAAAGAACACAATTTTGCAGCTGTGATGATAGCCTAGTCCATCTTTCATCTGCCAACGGAGTTTGGAGAACTCTGCTGAATTTGGAAATATGTGGCGAGTGTAGCCCTGAAGTTTTTGGTGGTCGAGATATCGACCACTGGGAACGAAAGGGTTAACTACTCGTTCTGCCTGTCATTATGCTGTGCCGCAGGATCTCGCCTACATCTGCATTGTGCTGCCGAACATGTTTTGGAAACACCGAAAGTGGAGACTTTGGTCGCTAGTTAGCACCCCTCAAAGTGTATAAAAAGCAAATATCATCAGGTGCTTCGGAGTACATCGAACATAAATTGATAAGAACTGGACCCAGTTCTAAAAGGAGTACATTCTTACGATGAATAAAAACCCCATCATAACACAAAAAGTGGGAATTTTGGCCGCTAAGTGGCGTTCATAGGTGATTTTCAAAACTCATAACATCAATCATGCAAATGTTTCCGGGCCAGTAAAACCTATTGCAATCTCAGCTGGATGAAATCGAAAAAGGAGGCAATTTGTGCAGTCAATCCAAAACACATAATGAATATAAAATATCTGAAATTTTGGCTGGTAGATGGTACCTCTAGCCCTTCTTCAATTCTCAAAGTATTTAATACCTTGGCTAACTGGGGTCCAAGGTAATCAAATGAATACAAGTGTAGCCGGTTCCAAAAGTTGAGGCGTTTGATGCACCCTAGTGCTGGGGCCTCTCCGAGTTATGACCAACGCACCCTAGTGAAAAATACACATGGTGTGGCTCAACTCGCCTCGGGTATGTACCAATCAAAACTACCATGTAACATAATAAGGCAGGAATCATAAAGCACCAAGGAAACTAAGTTGTCCAAAGAGGAAGCCATGCCAGAGTATTGTTTGTCCATCACTTGTTGAATTTTCCAGAAAATTCCATTTTTGCATTATTGAAGGGACCCACGCATGTGCATGAAAGGCGTGACCCTGGTGCTGATAGGTGACATCGATTAATTTGACTGGTGTAAATACAAATACACAATCCAAGGACAAGCAAGCGGCCAATTTCTGAGATATCGAAGAGGAGAGCACAGGCGCGTAATTGATGTTATCTTGATATTAGATCAGCACGAATATATGCCGTGCATTTCATTACAATCGGATGAACAGTTTTTACATTATGGCGCGGGGGGGGTATAATCTGCTTGACCAAAACGTTTATGAAAACTGCGCACCTAGATACGAGCGGTTTGACTTATCGTTGGATTAGTCACCTCTTAACTCTTCACCTCTTAACTCAGAGCACCGATGCTCCCAGCACACCAAATTTGCGCCTATTCAGATCTGTCAAAACCGAGTGATAACGTTACGGTATTTTGATGATTAGTTACGGCAATTTTATAATTTGGCATGCCCGTGCTTTTGCACATTCCACATTGCTTCGTCAACATCCCACCTGTCTCTGATAGGCTTAGACATTGATTGAATTAAACCCGGCGGAAACCCCGTCAAGGTATAATGCCCCCTTCCCGAGATATAACCTTTTCATTACCATGACAGTCGGGCCAGGCCGGACCGTATTATTCATATATTTTTTATAATGTTTGTCTCTCGTGGGAACACCCAGCGCGCAGCTTGACACTGGGTGCTGAGCCAGAGACGTAGTTACTGCCCGTCTTACAACGACGTGTTTTGTATATTTAGGATGATGATGAGGTGAGAGCGGCTGAAGATGAGAGCAAGAATTAATATAACTCCTTCCGTTGCCCCCCAGGGCCAGCAAGTGAGGTGAAAACCTGTTGTTCACCAGCCCCCGGGAGCAACAAAGGGAATGGTGATTTTCTCGTCTTGTTGTCGATCCAAGTGATGTCGATGTCAGAAAAAAGATAAAGTCAAGTCTATACTCACCCTTTTAGACTCCCCCGGCTTCTATTCTGAATAGGAGATGATTAGGTGCGAGTGACTGAAGATGAGAGCATGAAGTGAAGCATGGATTGATAAGTGTGTCAGGCGTGGGAGCACCACAATGTGACTCGACACTGGGTGCTGAACCACAGACATGTTTAATATACGTTAATTATAACGCGTTAACGCTTCCAGAGAGATGCAAAGGCGCCAGAACCTCCCAGGTGCAACCCGCCCGACCGAAACCTGACGGACCCAAAGGGAGCCAAATCTGTTGGTGTTGGAACATCTGTTGTCCCTAATGAATATCGGTATGGCACGCATGATTCAAAGCTCCCCCATCCCCCAGGCTGCCGCGGAACAAAATCACAGCCAAGGAGGCCCGGCACCCCCGCGAAAACATGTCTTCCGCACGATGTAGTGAGAACATGAGTAATTTAAGTATACACTGGCTGAATAGGTGGTTGATATTTCTAACATGCTCTAGTCATCCAAGAACAGTATATATTTTAGAGAGTACTGAGACCATACAATTTATTTTTGTACTCGTTTATTTAGTATTGTTCTACTCATTCAAAAGAACTATAAGCTTACTAAATTTAACCCGCGCCCCACCGGGGGTCCGGCGCCACCTTCGCCCCACCGGGGGCCATCGATGGCCCCTCCCTCTAACTCCGAAAATATGGGCGTTAGCGCAAATCTGCAAAGTGCAATAGAAAGCTCGCGTGAATTCAGTAAGAAATTACTGCGCATGTTTTAGTGCTCAGGTCAATGGTTTGACCTCCAGAGTTCAAATTAGGTCAAGATCGGCTATTTTCACTCAAATATGCAATGATAAAGCAAACTGGGCATAACTCTTATGTCATTAGAGCTATTGAGGCCTGGTAAAGTACATTTGATAGCAAATTGCCAGAACTTTTTCCGCTATGTGGAACGTAAAGACCTCCCGCCAGTGGTTTGACCGCCAGAGGTCACCTCGTGACCTAATATGACCTGAGGTCACGAAAGGTCAAAAAGTGCCCTTGCCGTATATCAAATGAACGCCAGTGACAAGACAAACACGATGGTGTTTGTTTCACCGCTCTAGCTCAATTAGGTCAAAAGTTATTGTCAAAATACTGTTTTTGACCTCTGGTGACCTTGGATGACCTTGGAAAAGTCAAAGGGCAAATATGACCCCTGGGATCCGTGAAAAGGTGCCCAAAAACGTTGTTCTGAGCAGTCTGAGTATTTGCAATCATTTTTGTGGCTTTTATATCATGAAATAGCTTTTCCCCATGCTTTTCCAATGGGAGAGGTCGCCTCGTGACCTGACCTCAGGGCACGAAATCGAAAAATCCCGGATATACACCTTGTAGACCCTGGAGGGTTCATGAAGTGTAGGAAGTTTCAAATCGATCGACTTTGAAATGTAGCTCTTACAGAGCTCTAAAGGTGAAGTGAGGTGACCTTGGTTGACCTCGTCTAGTGACCTGACCTTGGGCGACCCGGGGTAAAAAATTTCAGGGATGATGGGAAAATGATGCAGTAAGAGGTAGAGCCCTCAACCGCGGTGCTGCGCCTCGTCGTTTTTCTGCTATCCCGGAAAAACCTTAGGGGGGCCATCGATGGCCCCCTTCCGGTGGGGCGAGGGTTAATATTTTACAGACTGACCGATGAAATTTTGTTTCAACATTTCCTTGATAATTAGTTTACTTCTACATATGTCACGATTTATACATGTGCGGGGAGTGGCATAGTGGGTGCTACGAGCCTGCGATCGAAAAGTCTCTCAATTTTAGCCAAATTTGGAGGAAAGTAGACAATTTCCGAACCAGCCAGCGTAGAAGGCAAAAAGAGCCCAAATCTCATGAGTTCTTTGTTCTAATAAAGAGGACAATTTTCTCGTGAGAAGCAGGTTGAAGGTTAACCGGCCCCCCTTCACTTTTTTGGCGGTGCTTATGCCTATGGACTCTTTTCGGGGCTCGAACACGAAGATATGTCCAGTCTTTTATAGAAGTAGGTGTATATACTTACCCATATTTCCGGGGCCGGCAGTTTTCAACCACAGTGCGAACGTGATGAGAAATGACCATGGATGTGAGACGCTCTACCACATTTATTTGTGTAACATATAAACAATAACCATACGACACAAAAAAGCACAAATACATCAGGCAGAAACAAGTACATATTTCGAACATTTCACTCACAGACACATTTCCAGCAGCGCGCGCACTGGTATGTCCAGGGAGGCACCGTCCAGCAGTCCCGACCCTCACTCGAGTCATCAATCCTCATTGTGTGAAGTGTAGGAAAAGGTGGAGAAACACAATCGCTTAGAATAGAGAAGTTGCGATCCTATTCACTTCATCTTTGTGTTTCCACTGTTCACTCTCACTCACACAGCCTGTCTATAACGCCGACACCTCTCACATGGGAAACCCTCTAATAATTTTGATAATATGTGACGGTTTTGTCCTCGTATGCAGGCATCAGAGTTGAACTTGTTCCCGCTAGAATTGGAGTGGAACCTGTGTTGATGGGTTTTTGTACTTAAATTCATATGCGAATACTTATTGACTCTCCATTTGACGCTTCAAAGAACATACAGCGTTAGGATGAAACGCCAGAGCATAATATAGGCAAAGGGGGTATACACTGATTGAATAAACAGCTCCAGTGTCCTACAATATAAGACTGAAATATACGACATGTGGTTGGAACAAAAAACATGTATAACGCATGTATCTTGGAAGATGATCACAAGGTCAAAAATAACTTAAGCGACAAAAACGGAAACCGAAACATTAGCGTGGGTGAAAAATCAGTGGCACTCCACTGCCACTGAAAGCAACTCTGTCAACTTACAGTTTGACATTCAGCGGCATGGAAAATGACTTGGTGCAATTCCAGTGTAAGCCTCTCAGTAAAATTACAACGCGGAAGCTAATTTTCTATCTCGGTACGCACTCGCGGGAGGGGGAGGGGAGTCACGTGCTTGTCCGGTTGTATTCAAGTTAAAGCTGGACT
Organism: Lepas anatifera; assembly: GCA_034440635.1. Taxonomy (NCBI): domain Eukaryota; kingdom Metazoa; phylum Arthropoda; class Thecostraca; family Lepadidae; genus Lepas; species Lepas anatifera. The sequence goes on along the minus strand of JAOTON010001541.1, from coordinate 5,191,463 downwards.
AGTGACTCTCGATCTAAGATCGTACTTTGTTTCGGACAGCCGACTAAAAAGCACACGCAGTACGAACATTTGTAAACTACTCCGGATTCAGTCATCGTAGTTAAGAGCCAGTCATCATCACGTTCAGTCATTCAGTCAGGGATGTGAATTTACATCTCTTTGGAGGTGCCCAGACACCCCGAATGAAGCTTCAATGTAGTTCTAAAATATCCCTTATTTGTTGTGTTCTCAATCCTAATGACATAAATTGATATAACACAGACCTGTGGAAAGACTGAAATGCGCTTTTTACTATTTTATCGTGTTTAAACAAAGCGGTCATTGGCATTGCTTCAAACTTGAGAACCCCCAATCATTTTCGTATTTCATACTTCTGCATTCGGCCATAAGCAGAATGATTCACACGGACGCACAATAATAAGTACCAATACCGGGGGCCGCTGCCATATATAGTGTATCATCTTCTGCATGAATCTCGGTTCCAGAAAACACCCTGTTTGTGGAGGCCGATTGAGAAGCACACATGGTACGAACATACTCGTATGTTAATATTTGTGAACTGTAGTTTAAAAATGTTACAATGTATACGATAAAAATAACTACGATATATCATAGTCATCCAGAAGAGCACAATTGAATTTTTAAAATACCTAAATAAAACACATATGCAGGAAACAAAAAGATCAAACCTGAGAAATAAAATCAACTACATTTTCGTGTTTGCTATACACTATAACTACATCAACATCATAGACTGAGCGATGTTTTTATCACAGCTCCTGTGCTCTACTTATAAAAAATAATACAACAACTCTAGATTTATTCCTTAGTGCCTTCGGAACAAGAAACTGGACCACCTGTCAATTAAACCTCATATGTTTCTTGTGCTGTTTCGGAGCGTTTACAGTGGCACCGCAAAATAGCAGCTCTCGTGTAGTAACGTGAGTCCATCATATATTCGTATAGCACGAGCACCTACATTTTTCTAGCGATGGCTTATATCCCGTTTGCGCAGTTACCGGAACTGGGATGCAATGAAGTTCTACATACCTCCAACATAATTATTTGTTCTTCTCACTTACCATAACTTCACGATAACAGCGAATTACAACATGGTGTCATGCGATTGGTGTATAAGAGCATACAGACTTATCGTGTCTTATTTCTACCAACTCCGATTCCCACACAACGTGATAAATAACAAATCATTAGCAAATTGCCAAAAAAGATAGCTATACAGCCAGAGCTACGCCTAAAAATGGTTCTGTTGCATTTCTCTTTGAGGCTATCATCACCGCTCTATTACGCAAACCCACCTGAGGAGACTGTGGGCTTTAGCCGTGTCTGTTCAGTGCCCTGCTGAATTAAGTTTTCTAATCAAGCCAGAACCGGACTGCCTATAATTGAGCAAACACCAAAGATTTGTACATATTCGTTGATGACTGTTAATTTGCTCTCAGCCAAAAGGGATATCAGGAGATCTATCAGAAACTGCGATGGAAGTTCAACATGTTGGGCGGGCTGCACTTTGAGAATTCCGATGGTAATTTGTACAAGCTGCTGGAGGGATGGCTCTTCTGAATGAGCTTTAAAGGGAATTTGGCACCTTCATAACGCTGAGATAGCCGTAAGGCATGTCGCAAAATTCGGTACTCAATATTTCATTTGTCTTGAAGCTCTAAATTTCTGTGGAAAAACTAAAAACCTACCTGAAATGTAACCCAAATCTATCCCAGTCAGGCGGGCGGCCACAGTTGTCAGCTGTTGGTGTAATGACAGCGCTGACGCCACAGTGAGTAATCAGCCAATTGGAACCTTTTGAATATGGTAGTAGTTGCCAGATCATGACGTTATCCACAGGCAGATGTGTGTTGTTCACCAAGGAGCATTTAAAAAATCAAAATATTGTGCTCATTGTACATTTTTCAGAGACATCATGGACGTTTCATGACTTTCGGCTAAGAATACCCCTAATTTTACTAAATTCCTGGATTCAACCAAGGTGCCACACTCCCTTTAAGCGGTCGGGAGGACAACTGTGGAGCCGGTGGAGACACCTGTGGTTCGGTCGTAATGTGGCCAAACCGCTTGCGAGATGTCCGCATCAATGAACCAGCTCCAAAGTAGTGTGAGTGGCATTATTTAAAAAGGAGAATAGGTCTCGTTTCTCGGTAACCTGTGCTTCGAGCTTTTGGTTCAATGAAGACTCCTCTGCTCTTTTTGTTCTCTGAATCTAGAATTGCTAGAAGACAATTAACTCCTTACCTCGCAGCAGTAGCATATTGTTGTTTGTCCGCCACAACGTTGTGATGTTTTGAACCTTTCATGTTTGTGCATCATTTCCAACTATATTTTAACCCGCCCCCTCGTGGGCCTCTGAGCCACCTTCGCCCTGGTGGGGGTTTGAACACCCCGTCGAGCTCAGCCCCTATGTGGGATAGCGAAAAAACGCGATGGCTGGTGGATGGCTCATACAGCTTCATGAAGAAACTATATCGGTTACTTTTTAGGCTCAGGTCAATATTGAGGTCATGACAAGTCAAAGAAAGTGGGATTTTGAGTAGAGCTTTTGGGCTCCAGTGTCTGACAGAGTTCAGTTAGAATCATGTTTAGGCACCATTCGCTTCCTCTCGTCACGGCGAATCGAATGATGTATAGTATGACTACACTAGGTCAAAACACAAACATGGCCTGACCTCAGGTCAGGTCAAGGTCACTTTTTAACCTAGCATAGTCAATATGCATACCAATCGACTCGCAACAGCAATCTGAACGCGATGATATCGAAAATAAAAGCTCTATCATAATTTCATGCAAAGTTATTGACATTAGTCTAATAAGCGCTTGAATAGCCCCAGATGACCTCTCAGAGGGTCACAGTTCAATACTTGCAACATGAAATACGTTTCAATCTGATAGATTCGCCCATTTCTTACTTATGCTACCTTGAACATTTTTTCAATTAGGTGAGGTCACTTGACCTGCACTGGTAACCTGACCTAAGATTTTCCAACCTCAAAAATTTTGGGGAAAGTTGCAGAATTGATCAAGGATAAGGTGTGCCAAGTACGGCGGCGTTTCACGCCGCCGTTTTCTGTACCACCGGAAAAATCCGAAGGGGGTATTCAAACATCCCCCCACCGGGGCGAGCGTTTAGTTGTTTTTTTTTACAATAACACGGCTCCATAATCATTTTTTCACTTAAATACATTTAGCATATCTGTAGAGCATGCAGCATTATATCAAGCTGACTAAAGAATAGGACGGAAAAAGAGATGCAAATTAATCGCAATATGGTGTTCCTCAGCCAGTGCAAATGAAACTAAGTGAGGTAAAAACAAATTCCAGGTATAAGGGAATATGATACGCCCAAGACTGAAAATGTTTACATTTTTGGTAAGAAATTCTTCGCAAATACTTCAGCATGGAAAAGTGAGTTAGCTTAGGTTTTAAATATCAAACTCTGGAAATTATATTGGCATAACTCTAAAAAATGAAGAGTCTGCAGACGACTGGACAGCTCAGCCGGAGCCATGTCATCCCTATTTGTGATCTCCAACAGATCTGTTGATTCTGACCATAGAAGAAATGAAAAAATAGGTTTTTGATTGCGGCGGGTGATTTCTGGTACTGCCACTGAACGAGTGAAGAAAAATCTAAATTATTTTGTATTTTTCCGAAGCTCAAAGTGGGTAATTATTCAAAAAAGTGGACAAAATTTGAAAATACCAGCAACTTTATTTTCATGTCCACTATACACCAAGCCATTTTAAATCCTGTTGATTAATATGCATTGTCCATCGAAAGATATAGGATGTGTCGATTAAAACATGCGTGGGTTTTATACAATGTACTTTTCACACTTTGCCCAATAAAAGTTAAATTTATTATAAAAATTTAACATTTTATTATAGGTATATTTCTGTATTATTGGGGGCAATATAAGACAATACGGATAATCTAAAAAACAAAGAAAATTAGAAAGAAAATTATTCCTTCTTCACTCGATACCAGTCAGAGAATAAAACCATCAGTGGTATTCGTTGATGATATCCAGTGGAAACGATGTCCCAAGAAGACATTTTTTAACTATTTAATTGAAAAGATCATGTCACCAAATAATCAAGAACTACCATACGTAGACATATAAAGTTACCCAAAGTTTTTCTCACTGTTTAATCCCATACTTTAGCATGATGACAATTAATAGCTCACCGTGGAGTCTCCTGAAAAAGTCCTACTGGTTCATCTTTCGTAGGGGCTTTTTACTCAGGTGAGCTCTGGCATCAATAATTTGATGGAAGCATTAGCACAGAAGCATAGGCAGGAGTGCCCTATGGTGTCAGCGGTCCAGACCGCCGGCCTTAGCCAATAAACATTGCGACATTACATGGTGAACATGTATGCAATCGAAATATTGAAATACGCTTTGCAGTTATTTCCTAGTCTGGGCCATCCCATGGAGTTTTTTACTTACAATGAAAAGTGAGTCTTCAGTGACCATTTTCATGACTGACCTGAACTAAAATGGTCCGCAAAAAGTGACCACGAGGGAAACCTTTCATGCGATCAAGGACGGCAATTAATAAAGCCCTTACTGGCGTGCGTCGGACACGCTTCATCGCTCCATCATCCGTCAAAATTGCGAAACCATTCTTTTAACGGCGACTTCCGGTGCACCAAGGTGGCATTTATGCCCGGTGAGATCTATGGACGAGTGACCGGCCGTTATACAGCAGGAGCTTCAGCAGAGACGACCGAGGCCAGTCAGCCACCTCAGGTGATTTGGCAGACAGAGCTGCGTGACTCCCGAGGCCGCCGACCGGTCGGGCCCGGGCAGCACCCACTCTGTGCCGACAGCATCTGCTCCATGTCCTCGCCGTACTCGCGGTGCAGCCGTTCCAGCTGCTGGTTGAACCTGCTAACCTCCTTGGCGGTGACCGGCGCCAGCGGGGCGGTGACGGGGATTGAGTCGCCCGTGACCGCGCACCACTGTACTTGACCATGGCGTCGGTAGCTGAGTATGCCACGTCGCCGTGGTGAGGTCCCCTGGGCTGGCTGCCGGCCTGGGGAGGAGGGCGGTGTGGCGTGCCTGATGGGGCGGGAGCGGCCTGTCGCCTGGTCAGGCGCGCTGAGGGTCACCTGGGGACAGCTTCCAGGCGACACAGGTGGCAGGTAGCCCACTGTCGGGTGCCCCGTGGCTGATATTTGACCTGCTTTAGAATGCGGAGCCGTCTGCTGCGATGTTGTCTTTCGTTTTCCCGCAGTAGGTTTGTGTTGTGATACACTGGGAGGTGAGGTGGCGCGCTGTACCTCCATCAGCTGTTTGCCAGGCAGCGCCACCTGCGCCTCGGAGCCGTTAGATAGTGCAGTAGATGTCGCCACGTGCTGGGGCGAGAGATCCGTTTGGGAGCCACTCAGGGCCGAGCGGCTCCGGTGTCGCTTAATGTCCAGCACGTTGTCATCCGATACTTCTGCAATGAAGGGGAGCGAACGGTCACCAGGTGACGTTGAACTGTCTCCATAACCTCTCTTTGATTGGAAAGCTACGCTCCGTACATTGCGAATGCTACATCTTTGCGCTCTTGTCTGCACATACGATTACCGCTTCCAGCATTTGTGAAGAACTGCAAAGTAGCCGAGATGTCTCCGAGACCCATTATTTAGCTGGGGTTTATTCAGCCGGGATGTCTCCAAGACCAATCATTTGGCTGTGATGCCACCAAGACCCGTGCATTTGGTCTCAAAACTCAGAGACAGACCCAAAACCGCATCCAAACCTCACTTTCAGGAACTGGGTTTGATCCAAATCCAAAGGAACGGTAGCGTGGCTACGCTAAACCCGGGTTCATCAGTTAAACGTTACATGATCATTTCAAAGCGAAGGTGGTTCAGACAATCGTCAATGCGTGTGTTAAGTATACACCATCTATATTATTTGCTAACACGTGCCCTGCAGGAGGAGTGAATTTCGCCCCCTCCTGCTTTTCTCTGAAAAACGTAGGGACGGAGAGACACAGAACAACCTGACTTACAGCACTATATGCTTGATCAATTTCGTGCATCTGATCATTTTTTTAGGTCAGGTCAAGTAAGATCAAGACAGTGGCGAATCCATGGGGGGGGCAAAACAATCATTTTCCCCCAAACGAAAAACATCGGTACAAATCATGCTATTGTCCCCCAAAAGCTATCGAGTTTTTTTCCCCGGCTCGATTTTAGTTTTATAATCAAGTTTTGATGCCTGAACTGAACCAGCCAAATTTGAACGGAACCAGTCAACATCAGTGTGAACATTGGACCCTGGTCCTCTTGATATTTAAAATAGTTTTTAAGTGAATTGTCATTGGAGAGCAAAGACAAGCATCTTATAGCCACGTTCTTCACCTCGTGATGTTTTTTTGCTTTTATTCTTTGGTTTGCCTACTAAAACTACCAGCTAGGTCCACCGCTGAATCAAGGAACTGCTCAAGGTCAAGCGACCCAGCCGCAAAACCCAAAATCACGAGTTTGAAGCGGCGCCGACGGAGCATTTTACCAACCGATCAGTTCCAAACATTCATAATATGACAAGATCATCAGGGTCGACAAAATCACTACTTTTGAATTTTTATATTGCTGACTTACGATGGGGTCAATTCTTGGCTACCTCCTTATAAGTATATCATGAATATAGAAAGGAATCTTTCCAGTAAATACGGGATAGATAAACCTGAAAGTCATCATACAACGTATCCTTTGCACATTCCTGACCATAGAGGTGAGTGTTTGAGCGGGGGCCTGATGGCCTAGTTAGTGGCTTCGTTGCCTTTCTTCAGATCGGAGAGCATGGATTAACGTGGGTTCAATCCCCACGGCGGGAAACCGCCTTCCGTGTCCGATCTGACCCAGTGGAGAGGATCCTTAAACACCCACGCCAATACTTCCTGTAATTGGGCAAGTGTGCCTGTTTGGAGTGGCCCTAATAAAATAGAAAAACAATAAAGAATCTGACCTCGCAAAAGTCACGTTAGGTCACCTGAGCAGGCTGTTATTATTTTGCCAATCAATTCGCGCTGAGTTGATATAAATCTTTTACTTTGGTTTTGTTATGTTTATTTTGTCACTAGGAGTCTATTAACAGCCACCTCGGTAGGCCCCCGAGCTACCTCCGCTCTGGTAGCGGGTGTTCAAATGCCCCCTCGAACTCGGCTCTTATGCGGGATAGCGAAAAACACCAACGCTGCTGGATGGCTAAAAAAGATTCATGAAGAAACTACATCAGTCACTTTTTGGCTAGGGTTCAATGTTGATATCATGACAGGTCAAAGAAGGTGCCATGTTAGAGAAGAGTTTCCGAAGTCTAGCGTCTGACAGAGTGGAGTTAGAATCATTTTAGGCACCATTCGCTTCCTCTCGTTACGGCAAATCGAACGATATATGTATAATATGACTATATTAGGTCAAAACATAAAAATGACCTGACCTAAAGCCAAGTCAAGGTCACTATATGCATATCAACGACTCACAAAAGCAATCCAAACGGAGTTATATCAAAAATAAAAGTTGTATCAGCATTTCCTGCAAAATTATTGACCCAAATCTGAAACCTGCCTAAGTAGCCCCCAGATGACCTCTCAAAGGTCACAATTAAAAGGTCGCAACATAAACTTGGAAAAGGGCCCAGGATACTACGATTTAGATAATATGAAGGTATTCGCAGCTGTATCTACAACACACATACAGCCCAATTCCTGTTTTCCCATGCATTTCCATTGGAGAGGTCATGATCCGTAGCTGACCCTAGATCATCTTTATGAAAAATCTTGGAATACGTTTTGTAGTACTCGGTGCATCCATTAAGTGGTATAAGTTTCAATCCAATAGATTAATCCACTTCTTACTTATGCCACCTTAACACGCTTATTGACGGGGTCTGAGCCACCTTCGCTTTGACGGGAGGTACCCGCCCCCCCCGCAAGATCTCCAGAATCACGCTAGACAACGAAAAAGGGTAAAGGCGTGGGGTAGCCCATCCACTTCACTATCACAATTGTTATCCATGTTTTTGTCTGGTAACATTTAAGGTCACTAGAGGTCTTGTCATCACAGGGATAACGTGTAAATGAAGGCTTTCGGTGATTACATCTGAACAAGTAAAGATAGAGCAAAACAATTAGAATCCTCGCAGCAAGCCAAATCGAATGATATATAATATGAACTTCTTAGGTAAAATCAGGCCAAATATAAAATGTGACCTGATCTGAGGTCATGTCAAGGTCAAAATAGGTGAAAATGCATAACATTATAACCGCAAAGACAAGGAAAATCTAATGCAGTTAAAATAAACGCTCTGTCACCATCAATTAATACGTTATTCAGTTGAAACCATTTTTCCGATGTATTTCCAATAGAGAGGTCATGGCGTGTACCTGACCTTAGGTCATCGATATAAAAAAATACCGGAGAATATTTTAGAGAACTCGGTAGGTCCATTAGGTGATATGAATTTCAATCGGATAAGTTCACCCTGTTCTGACTTATGCTATCTTAAGCTTCAAGGTCAGCTCACTTGACCTGTGCTGGTGACCTGAACTTGAGATGACCTAACCTTAAAATTCAGAAAAAGTTGTAAAAATGCTGAGAGAAAAGGTATGCTAAGTACGGCGGAGCGACGTGCCACCGTTTTTATGATATCTAAAAAAACACTGGGAGGCGGATACCCTTCCCCGTCAATGCGCGTGTTAAACATTTTTGCAGGTGAGCTCACTTGACCTGCACTGATGACCTGACCCGAGATGATCCAACCTTAAAATTTTGGGGAAGGTTGCGGAATTGATCAAGGATAAGGTGTTCAATGTACGGCGGCGCCAAACACCACCCTTTTTGCGTGTCGTCAGAAAACCGGAGGGGGTGTTCAAACACCCCCACCGGGACGAGGGTTAATGTGCAATATGCACATACCAGGTAACCATGTGTCCCGGACCTGGCTTAAAGTCAGGCCATTCTCACAGTTTAAGTTAACGAGGTCATGTTATACATTACTGGACTCTCATGACAAGGGAACACTAACAATGCCCGTACACAATGGCCTGTCATAAGTCTATGAAAGCTTCTTTGGCCTCTGGTGACCGCAATATTGACCTGACCTAATAACAGTCCTTTAAATTTCCCTTCGTCTTGTCAAGAACTTTTCGATACCGCCATTAAATTTTCTGTAGCCTTTTCAGGAAGTCAGACACGGAGGGGGAAACGAAATACGCCCCCGTTCCCATCGGGGTGTGCCATTTGAGGGACCCCAGCGGGGCGCGAGTTATCAAGCACGTGAGCAGCCCCACGAGGTCTCTTCCTACGTAGAGGTACAGTCTCACATTCAGGAAACGCGACCACCATGCTGTTGAAAGCCTACATATATCGGCAAAGAAATGTGGTTCCAAAATGAACTTTACCTTCCAAGTAGCAGCATTGCAGCAGCCATATCACGCCATTGCATGTATCAAATTTTCTCACGAAACCGCAGCGCTTTGCAAAATGAAGCCTCACTTCTAAAGAGAACATATTTTCCACTGAAACTCAACCTGCAGATACATGCCAAGGGTGAGAGCTTGCCAAGACATTGCAACACCCCCTGGACAACAAATTTGAGAAGCTCCAACGCTGGAAAAACCGGACTGTTTGCAGCCGGACTGCTGGTAGGTTTTGAGAAAAGGATCTATGTTTCTGAAGTGTCACCCGAGGGTAGTTGGGGATGATTTATCCGAAAAAATTGTTTTAGCCAGTAGTTCCAAAAAGGGGAATGACTCGTATTTTTGTCGAATTATTTTCCTGCGGCCTGCCTTGCGTAAACCAGTTGAAGAAGACGTCAATTTATCGCGGAAGGGACTATTGTGCGGTTTGTTAGCGCTTATGTTATTATATAACTATGATCCATCTAACAATAGTCAAGTAAACCTTCAGTTTTCATCTTGAAATAGAAACTCCTGCTCGGCTATCGCCGGTGAATGAGTTTCACTGTAAATTACCGACAGGATGACTAGCGCCCACGAGGGCTCTCCTCACACCTGGATACCAGAAAACGGCAACAACCGTGCGTACGAGCTTGCCTCAAGATGGCAAGTACACTATGTATGGAAGAAAGTTATACTTTGTATTAATTTACTTTGTTTTTATATCTTCTGATAGACGTTTCGATGACGAAGCACCTTCATCTGTATAAGCACTAAAAGCACATAAAAACACATCAAAAGACACTTACATTATTCAGCATAAAACAAATGAACCAGAATGTCTTGCGGAACTGTCTCTTGCGGAATTGTCATGTTCATTTGTTTTATGCTGAATCATGTATGTTTTTATGTACTTTTGGTGTTTATATTGATGAAAGTGCTTTATCATAGAAATTTGTATCAAAAAATAAATATATAGTAAATCAATAAGAAGTATAAGTCTCTTCCATACAGCATCTATGATGTCAAGAAAATACCAGCCATGTATATATAACTCTATGGCTGCAGGGTCTTGGGAAAACGAGCGATACAGCCTTCTTACGTAAGATAATGTTTTTCCTCGAAAGTTTAATTATAGTGAATGGAAATGATATAGCTACCCGATATTGTTTATTCAATTTCCTTACAACACTTACTTGCTGAGCTCGCGGAAAACTATAGAATGGCCGGGATGGGTTGGGCTGCAGGTACATTATTCTACTATGTAAATTGGAGGAAAGCCTCACGGCGCTTAACGTAGGCTGGATGATAAACACACATACGGCCGATCCGGGCCGTTCTGTCTAGACTCTATTGACAGCTTCTATTGACAGCTTCACCTATATTTGTATTTAGGTATCGTACCGTAATATAACGTGTACTTATACGCAGATGCAAGATTTTAATCAAAGCTATCACACTTCCGATCATAAATGTAGTGCTACATCCGCGGATGTGCGTCTTCCTGAAACCTTCAAACATCCTCCGCATAAGGATTTAGGAAAGTGTAAACGCTGCAGGAAGGAAATATTCACTGCCAAAATGTGCGTGAGCTTTACAAAAAAAGTTCGCATTTCCTAAGTGTAGTTTGGCAGTGGTTGGGAGCGACAAAAGAAAAATGAGACAAAATCGTTTCTCAAAACGTGTCGAACTGTTTCTCAGTAGAATTTTCCCTATCATATTCCATACAAACAGTAGGTAAGGGGCCGTCCATAGATTACTTAAATGCATGTTCTGTGATTTTTCCAGCCACGTATAACGCACTTCGACACCCATCTGTACTGTTAAATAACGTTGTGGCTGACTCCCCCTTTGAGTTATGTTATTATAGTCGACCCCTGAAGATTCCATTTCTTATTACTTGAGTAAGTGCGCAATTTCGTTTCGTTCCTGTTTTACAATAGTGGTGAGCCATAAATTAACATTTGAGCCAGCCTTCAGTTGCTGTCTTGAAACAGAAACGTCCGCTCGGTCATCGTCCATGCCAACATTGTAGTGGGCACATCTCGGGGGTTAGAACTTCTCAAAATCCTAGCTAGGAAGGTGCTGCAGCCATAAGCGGATCCAGGATTCCGACTGGAAGGGGGGTGTGGGGGGGACTTGATCAAGGAGTGCCAATTTGGAACGGCAAAACTTATCAGATGGGCGACAAAACCTATCAGATGGGCGTCGAAACCTATCGTGAGGGTGCCGATACTCGCATTCTGGGGAGCGACATTTCAGGGGATGCCATTGATCTTTCAGGTTGACCATTTTAGGGGTGCTGAGGGGTCGATGGCAATGCACCCTTACTCCCTGGGTCCGCCGATGGTTGCAAAGCCCCGGAGAGACGCACATCCCTGGTATGTAGGGGAACAGTTTTGTCCGAAAATTTGATACTTAGAACTGAAATGATGCTGCTACATATTAGAAGAATTTGTTCCACTGCGACGCCCATCCCCAGTTATTTAAGTTTGCCATTAGTGGGACAGAATGGTCGAGTCAGTTAGGGCTGGGCCATGTCGCTTGTATGTGAAATTCCTCCACCTATTGGGAGGAGCCTGACAGTGATGTGGGCCGTCGGGTGATTTTGTGTCAACAAACTTATTGTTTGATTTAAAACAGCTTTTTGGCCACTAAATTGTTTAAGAACTGGTGGTCAGGGCCAATATACGCCCGCGCTTCAGCTTCGTACCTCCGATAATAAGCAGTTGCACTATTGAGTCACTCTGAATTTCCAATTACTTGAGGTCATCTCATGCACTTCAGCAGTCACATGGACGGTGCCCAGTGCACGTCGTCCGACCTGCCACTCTTAGAACCTGCAGACCTGCAGACGATGAGCACAGAACACACATCACACAGCCTTTAGCTTTGGCTGCAAGCATACCTCTACCCCACCCATCCCCAGGAGGGACAAACTTTAGCCATTGGGTTTCAACAGAAGAGAGAACATCTCGACCGTCTCAAAAACGTCAGATGTCAAGTAAAACCATGTCGCCCATAGCTTGATGTTCAACATTTTTCACACGCTACGCACATCTGATACGTGTCAATACAAAACACACAGAGCACATAGAACAGAGCACGCACCCTACACAGAGCACATCTCATCCATTCTCCGAACATCTGACCTACAAATCAATCTCTCTGCGTTCCTCCTACTGAGCTCTCATCACCCTCCGCGTCACTCTCTCCGTAGAGCAGACAGCGCGACCAGTGAGTACCTCTGATGCTGAGCCCGCTGCTGAGCACGGAGGACGGCCGCTCGCCAGTCCAGTGGAGCTGGCTGATGGGTGTGTAGCTGCGCCGGCTGCTGCTGCCCACGCCCGGAGAGCCCTCCTCCTGCGCGATGTCCGCCGACCGGGTCAGCAGCTCCTCCACCTTCAGCTTCTCCTGCAGAGGCCGCCGGCCCCTGCGCGACTCCAGCCAGTAGGTCTTCATATGACCTTATGACAACAAGGCGGAAAACGAATCAATCACTGAATGCTTATTTCGCGGACCCCAAGTGTTGGTCTCGGGGACCCCCGAGTTTGTCTCGGGGACCCCAAGTCTTGGTCTCGGAGGCCCCAGACTTTGTCTCGGGGGGTTCCATAGCTGGTCTCGAGTAACCTCCATGAGTTGGTCTTAGGACCCCCAAGAATTGATTTTGGGGACCCCAAAAAATGTTAAAGCTCCTACTGAGCTCTCACCGTTAAAAATGGGTGCCTCACAAATTATTCAGTTCGCAAATAGTTAAAGGTCAATAAACGAAAATATTGCGGATCTCCAGAGCGGGGTCCCCGAGACATACTTCGGCCCCACCTCTTTGAGGCAAATCTGGATCCGCCCCTGCATCTAACAACTTTTTCTTCAAATGAATCATGGCGGGTGCCCCGGCCTTAAAAGGGGCTTCAAAGGGGGCTCCAAGGCTGATGTTGGCTACCCCGTGAGGAAACCCTGGATCCGCACTCACTGTAACAGTGTATGTACATACCTTGATGTTTGTTGCATACATATGCCAAAGTTACATCACCAATTTTAGGGAATTAAAAAGGTAACGAGTTACTAAGCTCACTGATGCATGATAGGCAACTGACGCTGCTCAAAGTCTCAGTAAGTCAAAGTCGAGCGGAATACAATGTCATCGAGTGGACTTTCTGCTTAATTTGATGTCGCCGATCTCAAATCGGAGTGTCTGCCTGCAGCTGCCACACCATTTGTCGAGAACAATCCAGGTCGATATCCAAAAATAAACTAGATCTGAGGTCAGCGGTAACAAATCAAACAGGGATCTCACCTGTCGTTTTAGCATCAGACCAGAGCACTGGTTGTAACGACCAGAGTCAGCCTTTAGCTCATATACTTACCAAAATTATATTGAACAACGTGTATGTTAGACATGTAAATTAAGTCTAAAAAAGTTAGAATATATAAAATTTGGATATTATCAATACTCGTATGTTCCTGAAGCTCTTACACAATGTGGAAAAACACCACTCTGTGTAGAAACATATTTTAATGTGAATGCTCACCCTTTCCTTTCACCATAACTTCGCCGCGCTCCACACTGTGGTAGGGATTGCTGAGAAAGTCTCTCGTCGTCTCCGACACGTGGATTTTCATCGCCATGCTCATGGACTCCATTCGCGAAGCTGCGGAGTATAGTGTCATCGTTTATTCATTATATGAGTTTTCTGACTTTAATAGAACACGGGAAATTTTAGTCATTCATTTACAGAGTAAAACTTATATAATGCCTTATCTCACGTATGCCGAAAACATTGTCATGCGTGTAGAAAACCACCAAATGATATGTAGAGGCTGATCTGACGTCTGACGTTATGGCTATATTAAACCTGAATGGTTCCCCCGAGGTTATGCTCCTGGATGGGAGCTGCCATCTCGTAATTTAGTGAAATTGGCTCGGCGAATGGCACCGAACTCAGTCAGTGAGCCGAGGATACTGCCTTCCCCGGTGGAAATAATTTTAACCCAGCACCGCCTGGACTCCTTTCGTACACAACACCACCTGGGGGTTCGATCGGACAACCTAAGATCTCGAGATCAGGAAGGGATACGTACAAATTAAAATGTCTCCGGAGGCGCCTTACCAGTTTCTACCCTGGAACCGAGTTTGAACCATATCTGTTGATCGGTGACGTCAAAGCGGGCCAACATGGCTCAAATTTAGACTCACTTAGAAAATTCCTTATAACTTGGGAACCATTAGACCTAAAGAAGAACAAAAGAAATAAATGAGTTTTGCTTGACATGACCTTGACCCTAGGTCGAGGAAGAATAAGGATATTTCAAGGCAATGCCGCATATTATACGAATAATTAGGCCATGTTCACTGTAATAATACCAAATTAAGGACTGTATCTTGTTTGGTTCGAAAGTTATGGACGCAAAAAGTTTCGTGAACCGTGATATTTGGTGACCTCTGGTGACCTTCATATTGTTCTGACCTCAAAGAGAATGGCAGCATGCACATTTTTTGTTTCAAGAGGTTCCAAATAATGTTAAGAAGCTTGATCTAGCTCTTTTAGAAGCCGAGTTACACCCTGGTTTTGTCAGTCTCATTTTAGAAGAACAGAATCGCCTTACATGAGTTTAAAAATGACGTCATAACTCTTTGACCTGACCTGACCAGATGTCAATTTTGCCATAATTTGTCAAATTAGTTTACTTAGAGGCCTGCAAAACAACACAAGCATCATTTGAATCGGCTTAAAATCATTTCCAAAAAAAAACAAGAGGGTCCGATCGGACCCCCAGGCGGTGATCAGTTAACCCTCGGACGTTTTCGTCAGACTCCAATGTCATCACTCCCTTCATCGCCACCGCTCCCTCGGGTCCTGTTCAGAGCTATACTCCGGAGACCCGTTTACGACACGCACAGATGAGAGGAGGCAGAGATTGTGCTGCTACGCTTGTGGGACGATGGTGGAGAGGACGCCTCCTATAAATACGGAGATATACGCTCAAATAGTCGGCCAAGTCGGTGAATCAAGTGCTCTATTTGAGGAATAAGAGTGATGAGGGCGTGTGGCGGAGGTATTCATTGAGCTCCAGCTTTAACTATGCTATATAGTCACTGATCCGTGTTGACATCCTGAGGGGTGGGGGGAGGGGAGATTCTAGGAGCTCCAGCCCTTTGGGTGTTCCATCATCAGCAGCCTGTTTTACAGTGAAGCAATTTCACGGTAGATCGACTGGGCCATAACACCATACTTCACCGGTTTTATGAAATTTTGTGTATTAATTTATTCGGGACATAAATTCACGCAGTACCTGTAAAAAATGTAAAATGGTTAACGGTTTTTTAGTTATTGCCTGATGTCCAGACTAAAACCGAAGCTTAAGTTTCAAATGAAAACGGCGTCGTCATTTGAAACACAAATAATACACAGTTATATATCTGGATAAGCCGTAAACAATGTTCAATCTTTAAGAAGATCTCAAAGCTCAATCACCTGTTTGTCAGCAGAAAAGGTTGAGGTACGTTCTTAGCATGATTTTTATATAATTTGTATGTATTATAATGTCCTTTCTGTACACATCCATGAACATATTGCAGCGTATGTATAACGATTACACTGATGGTGATAGTGAAGCTCAAACCGACTACCCAGTGGTCGTTTTAATGAGAAGGTAATGAATTTAAATTTCGTGATCCCTAAAGTCAACTGGTGACCTTAACTCCCGTGGTCAAGATTGTAATATTATTTTTTTGTAGATTATCTCTTAGTATAATGCGTTATGAAGCTAGCACGTGCATAAAATGTTTTTGACTCACGGGCTGACTTACCGAACGGTTAAAGATGCAACCTAACCCTCACTTCTCAATGGTGGGGTTGTTGCCTCCTCATGATCCGCTTCTTATTGACAATACATTCACGACGAAAACCAGGGTGTTGTCCCTAACCAAAGGCCACGACTATTGATGCGAGCTTTTAAGAGCTTAGGCCATCAGGCCGCGTTCCAGGTCAGATCAAAGGCCTGCTATTTGCTTGATTCTAACCACCAATGTTCCGTTCTGATGTGATTGATAGAACGTCTGCTAAATAGCCACACAAAGTATAATGATATGGTCATCAAAGTAATCGCTATTATAGCACTTTATCAATTGATGCCCATGTCATAAGCTATGTGACCCATCACAAGTGAGACAGGGGCAAGGTCGTCGATGGCTGAAGGCCAAAGGTGTAAAAATGGACAATTTGTCATTTGAGCAGTACGCTGGGGCGCTGAATCCGAATACAGCACGTCAAATATCATAGGAATTACTTTGATCCTCAAAATGCTTGCTTTATCCAAGCAAAATCCATTCAGGTCAGCAACAGTAAACCGAGGTTGAACGAGTTAGTAAAGTTTGCAAGAGGTTACCAAAATAACACAATTTAGGTAAATCATAGCGTGCATTGCATCTAAGATAAACCAGATTGAAAAGGGAAAGAACAGACGATAATCTAACTTAATTGTTCCTGTAAGTGACGTCATAGAGCTCACCGAGCTCTCCGTGAGCTGCCACCATCCAGAAATATGATTTGGCGAAAGGTGGGCAACAGGTGCTTCTACCGCTATTCAAAACGGGATGAGCCTCAGTGCAGCCGTTTCCGTGTAGTACAAAAAATATACTGCATAAAAACCTTCCCCTGTCAGGTCGAGGGACAACTTAAATTTTAAGCCCTTCAGCTTTGTAGTTCAAAAGTCAAAAACATGATTTTATCCACGTTTAACCTTCATAAACCATTTCCATGCAGAGATGATGACAAAATGACAATCCCTGCCCTTATCCTTTAACCTGAGGTCACAGAGCAACTTTATTGTTTCAGTTTGTAAACTTGTACCCTTCTCATGAAAAAAATATGACGGTGTTTATCGCTGGTTGATTCAGAATTGTATGCCGTCACGTACGCACGGGTGACATATGTGAAGAATACGATGAATCGTGAATACTAATATAATAAAGTAAAAGAAGTAGGCATTATTCACCTTTTGTGCCAGCAGTCCATTTTCTGAGCTTAGACAATCGCAAGACAACACAAATTAGTGCAAGGATTTTCAAGCATGTTTCCAAAGTTTTGTTTTCAAATTCTAATAGAACAAATTTAGGGTTCTTAAGAATTTTACTGATTGTGTGATTTTGTGTTTCACGAAAATTCCAAGCGTATATGATTTTATCTTATTTACACTACTTATGAATGCACAATTTAGATTTAAAAATGCCGACTTCCCGAAAAGCCCAAATCTGGCACTAGGTAATAACCCACAAAAACCGTTTATATTAAGGAAGTTACCTGAAGCCGTGTGTTCTAGCCCCAAGTAATATCATAAACAATATTAACCCTCGCCCCACCGGGGCCATTGATGGCCCCCTAAGGTTTTTCCGGGATAGCAGAAAAAGACGAGGCGCAGCACCGCGGTTGAGGGCTCTACCTTTCTCTGCATCATTTTCCCACCATCCCTGAAATTTTTTACCCCGGGTCCCCAAGGTCAGGTCACCAGACGAGGTCAACCAAGGTCACCTCACTTCAACTTTAGAGCTCTGTAAGAGCTATATTTCGAAGTCGATCGATTTGAAACTTCCTACATTTCATGACCCCTCCAGGGTCTACAAGGTGTATATCCGGGATTTTTAGATTTCGTGCCCTGAGGACAGGTCACGAGGTGACCTCTCCCATTGAAAAAGCATGGGGAAAAGCTGTCATATGATCTAAAAGTCACAAAAACAAACGATTAAAAATGCTCAGCTTGATCAGAAAAGCGTTCTTGCACACACTTTCACGGATTCCAGGGGCCATATTTGCCCTTTGATCTCTCCAAGGTCATCCAAGGTCACCAGGGGTCAAAAACAGTATTTTGACAATAACTTTTGACCTAATTATGTTAGAGCGCTGAATCAAACACCATCGTGTATGTCTTGTCACTGGCTTTCGTTGGAAATACGGCAAGGTCACTTTTTGACCTTTCGTGACCTAAGGTCATCTTAGGTCACGAGAGTGACCTCTGGAGATCAAACCAATGGCGGGAGGTCATTACGTTGAAAATAGCGGGAAAAGGTCTGACATTTTCCTATCCAATTTACTTTACCAAATCTCAATAGCTCTAATGGCACAAGAGTTATGCCCAGTTTGCTTAAGCATTGCATATTTGAGTGAAAATAGCCGATCTTGGCCTAATTTGACCTCTGGAGGTCAAACCATTGACCTGAGCACTAAAACATGCAAAGTAATTTCTTACTGAATTCACGCGAGCTTTCTAATGCACTTTGTAGATTTGAGCTAACCCTTATATTGTTGGAGTTAGAGGGGGCCATCGATGGCCCCCGGTGGGGCGAAGGTGGCGCCGGACCCCCGGTGGGGCGCGGGTTAAACCAAACTCGGAGATATGGGTTGTCTTCTCAGAATTTATTGGTCGATTGAATTGCCCAGAGGGGGGATTCTTGGAGATCCAGCTCTGTGGAGGCCACAGCACAACTGACCTGTGTTGACGGTGTCGCCGAAGAGGCAGTAGCGTGGCATCTTCAGGCCCACCACACCTGCGACCACGGTACCCGTGTGGACTCCAACCCTGATCTGGATGTGGTTGCCTGGCAACACAGAGAGACGGGCCTGAGCATCACCACTCGTTGTATAGGAAGAATCTCACGGCTTTTCAGCGGGTGGACAATGTCTTAACATCTCTAATTGTCTTAACATTTCCCCAGGGGTATTCACCTCGCCTGAGAAGTCTGTCATATTGTCAGGTTGTGCGGGTGACGCCTTTGAAACGTACATCTTCCGAAAGTTTCTCATCCCCTACTCATACCGGCGGTTACTTCCAGGAATATTTACTCCAGTCAAAATTCTAATAAATAGGCCAAGTTAGACAAATGTTTACAAGCACTTACTATGAACATTTATGATATATTTATGAGATGGTCATATACAAGGAAGTGCATATTGCAAGAGAAATGTTTTAAAAATACACATTTTTCAACGTAAATAAAAACATTGGCACCACCATTTGCTAGCGCCAGATTTAAAATCAAATAAGAAAAGTGGAGCCCATGGGTCATGGGAGGCACACGCGTCCCATATCCTCCTGTGTTGAACACCACTAGCTGATAAGTGTGAGAGAGGGTCGAGTCGAGAGCAGGGCACGGAAGGACACAGAAAAGCTGCCGATCCCTGATGCTTCCGAACAAGACTTTTCTAGCTATTAGCATCCGCCCTACCGGGCATCTGATCCACCCCCACTCCAGGGGGTTTCAAACACCCCCTCAATATCAGTTCCTAGACGGGATAGTGAAAAGCACGAACGGTAGTAGATAGCCCATAGCAGATGAAGATGATACTGTATTTTAGCGGATGTCAATGTTTGGGTCATGACAGGTCAAAGAATATGACAGGTTGAGAGTTCTTTATCATGAGCCTGACTAGGCTGAGTTAGAGCTAATTTTTAGGCGTCGTTCGCTTGCTCTCGATAAGGAAAATCGAATGATGTAGGGGAGAGTGGGGAGAACAGGGACATTAAACAAGCGGGAAGTTTAAAAATATATAAATTTAGTTAAGCGTTTCTGGTAGATTGTATAAGCATCACATGGTAAAAGAAACATTTGGTTATGGATTTATGTGTCTTTTTTAGGGCGTAAACAGAGTAGAATTGTGAAAAATGAAGTTTTTTAGAAGTCTTTGGTTAGTGAGAACTGGGACAGCTGCAGGAGAACTGGGACAATGGGTGTTCAGAAGTGGGACACAAAGGGGAGAGGTGGGACTACTGAAGAATCATGTCTAAATCTTATAAAGCGTAGCATCTATATGCCACCTTTTGAAAATAAACTGTAGAAGCTATAATTGATTGTCTGTGCGATATATTTGAAAAATGTAGGTATTCTTTATTATACACACATTTGAAAACTTTTTTTGTTGTTGCAGTGATGTATCGCACGGGACGTTGTTATATGGATCTGTTCATTCTCCAGGTTTGTATGTAGGATAGGGCAGTTACATAGTAAATAGGTGATAGCTAGGAGCAGATCCGGCAATTTCCCAAGGGAAGGTGAACCCCTACAGGGGGGCCGGCCTCCTCGAAAAAAAAACGAAATAGCTGTGGGGGCCCGATTGCGCAAATTATAATTTTTTAAATAAAAAACGTATACATGAAGATGCATCGGCGAGCAAGAAAAACGTCAACCTCCGTGTTGGGGGTAAACAATTTCAAGAATTTTAGTAGCCCCAAAATTATGAACTGGCCCTAAAATCGCTGAGGTCCACTCATCATTGGACTGGATCTCCACAAATCCATGGACTGGGCAAATTTCGACTAGGATCACTGATCAGGACCATCTTAGCCCGCATACAATATTCTATGGCCTGCGTGAATTAAGATTTTAAGATACTATACCTACTACTCCCAACCCGGGCCCAAAGTTACAGCTACAAAGGGGCCGAGACCAAAAGGAACCCACAAGCAAGGCAGGGGCCGACAGTAGCCCCAGAAGGCCCAGGTAGACCACGGGGGAGGCATGAATGCTGGAAATAGGAGACTGACTTCGGCCACAGTATGTCTGAGGCCATCGTGAGGGGGCCCGGTCGCGAACACATAGGTTCCCAGTGAACCACAGGCGTCCTGGAAGCATTTCAGGAGGCCCAGATAGCCACAGGAGGTCTGGGTGAACCGCAGGGAGTCAGGCTGTGGTCACAAAGGGCCCAGGTGGATTACATAGGGATTTCTCTGCAACGGCTGTGAATAGTGATCCGGCTTCAGTAGCAGTGGGCCCGGGATAACTCTGAGGGACCTGGTCGCAGACTGAGAGCTTCCAAGTGGACTGCAGGGAGCCTGGATGCATGTTAGGGTACCCAGATAGCCACATGAGGTCTAGGTCAACCGCAGGGAGCCTGACTGTGGTCACACATTACCCGGGGTGATTTCAGGGGAATTCTCTGCAAAGGCTGAGAATAGAGGGGCCCGGCTTTGGTAGCAGAAGGTGCGGGATAATTCTGAGGTGTCCGGTCCCAGACTCAGAGGTTCCAAGTGGACTGCAAGGGGCCTGGAGGCATGTTAGGATGCTCGGATAGCCACATGAGGCCCGGGTTAACCGCAGGGGCCCGGTTAGCCACAGGGAGTCAGGGTGAAATACAGGGGAATGCTCTGCAACGGGTTATAATAGGGTCTTGGCTTCGATAGTGGGCCTGGGATAAATCTGAGGGGCCTGGTCGCAGACTCAGATGCTTTGAGTGGATTACAAGGGGCCCGACTACACTAAATTTGGGTGGCATTTGGAAGACAATTTGCGGGGCAAGGGTAGAGCCGCCCCTCCTGCGGGGGGCGGCTGAAGTTGGGGGCTTACCAGTGCTTAAGGTCGGTCCAAGGGGGGGAGATCGTCCCATCGCCCCCTCCCCCACTTGGATTCGCTCCTGGGGGTTGCATGGATGAAATGTTTTTTTAGACAAGCCCGCCATATTGAACTTATGGTCTTTATTCTGATCTCGATTTATAAACCACGAAAGAAGAAAAACAAGCTGACGACCAGAATCACTCTATAAAAACCGACACAACCATATTTCCATCAAAGTACAAATATATAAGTACAATCAGCCAAAGTACAGTACAAGGAGAAGTGGGACAGCAAGGGGAGAAGTGGGACAACTTGTCCCAGTTCTCCCGACCCCGCCATTTTTTTCAGAATTGCGATGTCAGTAAAATTAAAACCCCTTTCGTTATTGGAGGCTGTTACAGTTCGATGGAGAATACGACAGCAGCTTTAGAGGACCAAGATAGCCAACTTTTCGGTAACATATTTAGCAGAAAATCCACTCAAGAAAACGTAAAAAATTAACTTTTTAAGGAACACTCACCTTCCGCTTCCAGCACCCGCCAGAAAAGGTAGCTGTCTCCCTAGTGATGTGCAGCGGCACTTATAGTGCGAAAATCAACGAAAAATTATAATTTTGGCTTACTCCTAGATTAAAAAATAGGCGTGTCCCACTTCTCCTGCGTCCCATGTCTCCCCACTCTCCCTATGACATCAACATACTTGGTCAAAAGGTAAAAATAGCATGACCTAAGGCCAAGTCAAGGTCATCATCAAATCAAAAGAGTCAATAGGCAAATCAACAGACTCGCAATGATAATCCAAACATAATAGCGTCAAAACGATAGCTCCATAATAGTTTCCTGCAAATTTATAGACCCAAGTCTGAAAAGCTACTTAAGTAAAAATAGATGACCTCTTTGAGGTCACAGGTCCAAACCTGTTCCATGATCCTGGAGAGCACCCTACGATACTACGATTTGGAGAATGGAAAGGTATTATAATCCACATCTACAGAAATAGAGCCATTGTTGGCCAATTCTCGTTTTTCCATACATTTCGAATGATCATGCAATGACCCGTACCTGGTCCTAGGTCGTGCAAATAAAAATAAAAATATCAAGATTTGGTGTACTCGGTCAGCTCAGTATGTGATGGGAATAACCAGTCAATAGATTTAACCTGTTTTCACTGGTGCCACTTGAAATATTTTCGAAGGTGATGTTCTTTGACCTGGTCTGGTGACCTGACCTAAAATTACCTAAACAAAAATATTTCGGAAAAGCTGCGAAATAGATCAAGGAGAAAGTATGGCAAGTACAATGTTTCATGAAGCTGTTGGAAAATCCCGAGGGGTATTCCATCCCGAGGGAGAGGAAAATCCAGAGGGATTCAACTCCCTCCTACCGAGACGAGGGCCCAGCTGCTTCCAAGGAATGTATGCAATAAATCACAATAATACATAGGCTCGCTAAGTAGAGGGCGAAGTATGATATTCCTGAAAACACTAATGGTTGTGTTTTTACGTGGCATTGACAAGTGGCTTTTCAATGCCTGGCTGGTTTTTTTGCTTCCCTTTGTGTGAATATTTCTTTCTTTATTATCACATAATCCTGCTACTTACTAATCTCCCGCACTGTCATGATCAAAACCGAATGTGCAGCAGAGCCACATGAAAGTCACATTTATTTTTTTTTTTTTGAGTGCAATGCATATTTGTCAAGGTATTAATAAAGCTGCAAGTGGTCAAGGTTCAGGTCCAGAAGCCTACAGCTAGTGGGACAACCCTGACTCAGCGACTTTGGTATCCAGTCTGCTGACCAGTGACCAGTTTGCTCGCCTCTCATTCTCTTTGAGATTGGCAGAAAGGCGATAACACAGGTATACACCAGACTTTGGGGATGTAAAGACCCCACCAGTGTTTGAGTTTTGTTTTTTGGTTAGGCGAGCCTCTTCTAATTTGCGCTGCAGATGCACCACAAAACAGATTTTGTGCGATGGTAAAGATCAAGTACACACAATAGCAAGGATTATGTACTACGCAATCGTTCTTTAAGTGTTAGGATTTGGGCAATCATGTAAAACATGCTACACACTAGGCCTAACTAGTTTATCACTCCCAAATAAAATATCAGAACAGCAGATGGATAGCTTGTGTAAGATGTTTCTGGTGTTCTCGGGGCAGACCACAGCAACCCAGTTTCTTTAAAAAAAACATGATCAAGATTTAAAAAATCCAATTACGTGCTTGGTCCAGAAGCCTGCAGCCAGTGGGAGGACCCGGGCTCAGCGAGTTTGGTATCACGCCTGCTGACAAGTGGCCCGTTGGCTCGGCGCGGATCGCATTCCACGCTTATCACGTAGGGGCAGACTGCGTCAAACTGCCACACGATTCACTCGATGAGGGCGTCATCAGCGAAGCACAAGTGGATACACTCTGGCGCGCTACACTTGAGTTGTTTTACCGGATATCAGTTCTATTCTGAGCTGGTGAACATTTTGTCAAGCCATTGCTAAAATAAAGGACCAGTATTTCAGGAGTTTCGAGTTTAGGAACGAGGAGTTCTTTGAAGAATGGTGCCTTATGCCGGCTGAGAAAATGTTTGATGTCGCATTTCTATTGAGGGTCGAAAACAGGGGTGAGGGTTTGCGTACATCATGGGGGTGCCCAAAGCTGAGGAAGGAAAATTTTTAATGACAACCATATGGAAAGGAGATAGCATAATATTATATTGTTAGCCATCTCGCAGTCCTTGTGAATCTACAAAATGATGAACAATGAAACTTAAACTGCATTCTAACACTAACTGGATATTTCATCCTGGGTGCCCGGAAAGCCCCGAAGAGATATAAGTTTACAGCCCTGCATGGTACCGTTCATTAAAATTCATATAGTACCTACTTTATTTAGAGACCGTCTATCTACCGTTTCCACTGATATGTGCCGTGCTATAAAGATTTTACAATTCGATTTCAAACATTTTGAGCATACTAAAAAAACAGCCGTTAAAAAACTGTCGCCGCTCGAAAGAATATAATAATAAACATTGATTGATGTTTCGTTACTGTCCTCTCCCATCCTCGTATCAAAATTCTAGTACGCGGTATTATTTCGGTCGGTACGGAAATTTTGGCCTGAACAATCAACATCTACCAACAAAAAATGTATTTCGCTAGGATTCGCCCTTTCAATGCTTGACACTACTCGTGAAGTCGCCCACTGCCGCAATTCCACTAAATTAGGTATAATGCGAATGCTGAGAGTTGAACGTCTTGATCTAACAACGGTACATAACATTTCTCAAATAATGATAAAAAAAACAAACGGTAGGAGTTCATGATACACTAAACGTTTAAGGCAAAGAAGGTCGGACAATCAAGGTTAGACGGCCGGGCAGAGTGACTCCTGGCTGCCTGGTGGCCAAGTGGCGGCGACATCGAAAGGATGTGGTAACTGGTAGAGGAATGACGTATGCTAAAGAAATACAGTGATGTTTATGCCATTAAAATATAAACGATTATCAATTAATTCCCTCGGTCATCTTGTGCTTTGCCTTGGACCCTCCTTCTATACGCGATCAGAGCTATTTATATCTCCACCTCAAATTGCCATTTTAGCATTTTAAACTTTGGTGTTGCATACGCATGAAATTTCAGACAGGCGTGCAAGTCACATACACTGTGTGTGTTGCATTAATAATAAGTGTGTCAATTTTAACAAGTCTTGAAAAGCTGCATCATCTACCCTGATAGCGAAAAATACTTGAACTCAAAATTGGTGCCTGCAATTTTGTCCGCTAAGCGTACTCAAATACCAAACGCATTTAATGAACTCACACTCAAGTTTTTCCAGCGTTATCGGCACTGCATATTGCACAAGCGCCTAACCCAAATATTTACCCACGTGCACAGAATGTCTCCTACACCGGTCACCCTCCCTCAGTGTGACAACAGGTATGTACATACAACGACCACAATTTACAACACTACACATGTAGGCATTATAATCCGCCCGCGACCCCTCCCCACCGAGGCTTGAACTTGTTGCCAGCGGCGCCCAGCGTGACCTCTGTGCCCTCTGCCCGCAGGCAATTGCGGCTGCCGGGAGATGGCGGCCGCTGATTGGTGGAGGCGCGTTCACTTGTATCGCAAGAAATTCAGGGAAAATTTGTCCATGCAAATGATAGAGCCTTAAAACCATGGACCAGGAGATGTTTTAGCATTATGTTTTTCAAGCATTTCTAGCCATACCTTGCTCTCTATTGGCTTGATTATTTCCCACACCATCCGAGGCTGCTCCTCGGTACAGGCGAGACGGCGGCAAAGTCAGTACAGGCTAGCCGGCGGCCGTGTTCGCTGAAGTCGGGAGTGTCGCGATGGGTTTCTGCTGAGTGAAGAGGATTGGGGGCCCAGTCCTAAGGTAACCGAGGGAAGGAGGAGAGAGACGCTCAGAAATATACAACTAAACCGTCGGACGAGTTATAAGAGAGTGAAGACTAATGGGGAGCGCTGCCGAAGTACGACCAGATAATATACCAGAAGAGTATATTACACAGAAGTGTATATTACACAATATACAGTAAGAGTATATACCACACGTGCTGCTTTGTTCCGTGTTGGATGGTGAAAAGGCACAAAATTTAGTTGGGGACCCGAAGCATCATCGATGTTTATTGTCCATTATGTCTGAGGCCTTCCGTTATTTGATGAAACATTAAGTAGTAGGTCAGATTCTGAATGTCACTATAGCGCTGTGGAACAGGTATTTGTCGATAATTTCCTCTATTTACGCACTTCATAAGGACTTGGCTTCTCCTTTTGGTGGGAGTGCCCAAATTACCATTGGGGGCGCCCAACATATCATTGCGGGTGCCGAGGCACCCTCAAAGACATAGAAATACACACCCCTGGTCGAAAACAAACATTGCGTATACTTTTACCTCGCAACTTTATGTCAAGGCAAGCAGTTATGAGCAGTAGGCCTCATAAAGCCTTTCGCCCACCCTGGTGGTACCCTTGACGCATGCTCGCCGGCGTCCCAGCGGCACTGTTCTGAATTGAATGTGATTCTGTTCAGGCTGAGGTGCTGCGACCGGCCTTCTCATCCCCACGTTCGTGAGATTGCTGAGGATGAAGGGCAACACTGCTACAGACCAACAGTTCTTTTCAAGGCTCTATGTTGAAAATTTAGCTATCTTTAAACATAATGGTATAACTTATAGGAATAGTAAATACTGATAAGATATCACGGATAATTGAAAAGATTGTGTAAAAACCGACTTGGGCAAATTCACTGCGCATATCACTCTTGGATTGAAGGTGTTATACAATATCTTTTTTCGCGTCCGTTTGCATTTATCGCCACTGGTTTCGTCACAATTCATCGCGGGACTATCTCATAGCAGGTTCTTGCCTCCAGACCTTTCCAAAGCCCTTCAATCTCAGCAAGAGTGACACAGAGGTGGCTGAACCAAGTTGAGAACGAGTTGGACGGGGTCGACCCTCATCTTCCGGCAGCATATCACCAGTGCGCCGAGCTTTCTGTAAAATGATGGATGTTGAGCCCGGGTGTAACTGGTTAGCTCGAGTCCAGCTAGCTGCCGGGCTCCAATCTGGGTCACTACTGAAATGCCGCCGAAAACAATCCTGTGGCTTACAGCTTGGTTTCAGACGGACGGTCGTCAGAATTCCAGTATCGAGCTGCCTGTTTGGGCATTAGACGAGCTGCTGCTGCCATCATCCGACATCGTCACTCTAGTTCAGCTCAGATTTAAAAACATCGGGAATGGTCATAAGCGTCTTCCTCATCAATGACAATCAAAACAATTTTGGCTTAAGTGTTAAGTTGATCGGTCGAGAACAGGTATAGTTCGACTTGTAAAAGCTATCGTTGGATGGCAATTAATAGGGCGGAACATTTTGTTAGAGTGAGCATTTCTACGCAAGGAAAAAACTTAACACGCGCATTGACGGGGGTCTGAGCCACCTTCGCATTGACGGGGGGCGGGTACCCGC
Source organism: Lepas anatifera (assembly GCA_034440635.1). Taxonomy (NCBI): domain Eukaryota; kingdom Metazoa; phylum Arthropoda; class Thecostraca; family Lepadidae; genus Lepas; species Lepas anatifera. Next base: position 5,163,722 of record JAOTON010001541.1, on the reverse strand, counting down.
CCCCCTAAGATCTCGAGAACCACGGTAGGTAGCGAAAAACGGTAAACGGCGTTAGGCTGCCCATCCACTTTTCCATCGAAAACATTTGAATAATTTTTTTGTCAGGTCACATCTAAGGTCACGAGAGGTCAAAACATGCCGTCATAGGGATAACATGTAAATTCAGTTTTTCAGCCATTACATCTGAACTAGTAAAGATAGAGCAAAACGACTTGAACTACATGAATCCTCTCAGCAAGCCGAATCGAATGATATACAATTTGACCTTGCTAGGTTAAATCAATGATTTGACCTGACCTGAGGTCAGGTCAGGGTCAAATTATATAAAATGCATATCATTGGAACCGCAAAGCCCAGGCGAGTCTAATGAAGCTAACATAAATGCTCTATCACCATCCGTTACTGAGCTATTTTGTAAAAAACATTTTTCCATGTACTTCCAATGGAGAGGTCATGCCTCGTACCTGACCTTAGGTCATCGATATCAAAAATACCGGAACACATTTTAGAGAACTCGGTGGGGCCATTATGTGATATGAGTTTCAATGGGATAAGTTCACCCTGCTCCGACTTATGCTATCTTAAACTTTTTTGAGGTCGGGTCACTTGACCTGTACTGGTGACCTGACCTGAGATGACCTAACCTTAAAATTTTCACAGAAGTTGTAAAAATGATGAGGAAAAGGTATGCCAAGTACGGCGGCGCTACGCGCCGCCGTTTTTCTTCTATCTCCGAAAAACCCGAGGGGGGCGGGTACCCGCCCCCCGTCAATGCGCGTGTTAGAAATGCAAAAAAGTAGTATCAGGTGCACAATCTACCGCAAAAAATTTCATAGTTTTGTAGCCAGGCAACCAGTACCTCTCACAAATCTGGGCCAACATGGAATAGTCAGTAAGATATTTGATTAACTATTTGCGTATCTTAAATTTTTTGGATATTCAATCTGATTATTACTTTCGCTGCCACTCCAACACTATTTTGGACGGAATTCAACCCCTTGCAGAAGCATGACCTTCTCCCTGGCCAGCTCTTGATGAAATTATCGGGAAAATATCAAGGTTTGTCAATAGATGAGTTACATATGACGAGTTCAGAACCGCATGACGAAAAAGTTATAAGTTACAAGTAAGAACGAGTTATATATCTAGTTTTCTTCCTGTATTGTCCGTATATTGTTCGTGATAAAACAGAATCATTTAAATTTAATTGGCATTAATAATATCCAAGCATCGTAAAATGCCAATAAGCCTTGATATCCAGCTTAAAAAACTTTACTAGTATGAAAATCTCGCCTACTTCTTCTTTTGTATCAGACATGCTTTTGGGATGAGTGTAATTTTTATGAAACAATGGACTTACAATGTTCTTACTGGAATACTTTTCCAGACTCCAGAAGCTTGCACAATGCTAGATCTTCGAGCTTAGGCATATTTAGATTTTTACTGGGTAGGACTCCCAGTTTTCCCGAAGCGACATGTTTGATTTAAAAAAACTACGCATCTATGATAAAAATCCCTTTTGAACACGAATTTCAAATATACCATATTCACAAGCTTTAAAAGATAATGAACACTTTTCCAGACACTGACGCTAGAGAGGGGATCCTATTTCCGGCAGGGGGGCTAATATTGCCCCCCCACCCTTCAGGTTTTTTGAGAATATCTACGAAACGGCTTGCGATAGAACTTTGAAACTTCCTGACTTTTCCTAAAACTAGTACAGGCAGGTTTTCTGAAATTTTCAAGATTATATATTTACCAGGGGCGGAGCTATGGCTGGGGTTTTGGGGAGGTTCTATCCACAAACCAAGTATTATCGTATGCGATGGGTTCTTTGTAAAAGGAAGCCGTCTCTGCTGATCCTGATACCAGTTATATGGTTTTATTATATCATTTGTTATGTGAGATGATAGTGCATTCACGATTGTCACTATTTGTATTCATCAGGGGCGGTCACAGCAGTTCAAAATGGGGGAATGTTATCAAGAAGGACTAAGCGTTAGTAAGTGAGAAGACTACTTACAGCCGTGCCAGGGCGAATACAATTGGGTGTATGAAAATTCAAAATAGTTATAACCCAATTCTAGATTACCAGAGGCGTGTCCAGTCACTACACATTTTCAAAATGCATATTCCCAGCCAGTATCACCGCCGCGACTCAATATCGTTGTATATTGAAAATGTGTTTCCAATCACCCCCACCCCCACGACGAGAGTCCTTGATCCGCCTATGTCACCCCCTTTCCCAGAGCTGCCATGGGAGGGTAAAAATTATCAGAAATAAATTTCAACTAGTCGAGTGACTAATATACTCATGCATACCACTCGCATATTGTTGGTATGTATTTTACCCCACTGTTTTACCTTACTGCATCCGCCCCTGATGAGTTTTTCACTTTTTTCTCATTTATTTATGTGTTAAAGATGCCAAGCAGTATATGACGGCTTCTAATCCACGTAACAAAAACTTTTAGGTTGTATATATTTCCCCTCATAGTCCTGGTCCTGGAACTGCCATTGAAATTCGAATTTTTGCGTAACTCGAGTATATGAAAATTTTGGGTCAATTATTTGTAAATCTGAACTAGTTTTGTGAAAATCGTACAACAGAGACAAGGGTTATGGAAAATCTAAAAAATACACAAAAATTGTATATTTTGCGCGACTTTCTCCTTAAAAATCAAAATTTTGAAATTTTCTTTTTTCAAAATAAAGTTTAGTCTCAGGGGAATCTAAGGCACTTTGAATTTTCAAAATCGGCCGGTTAGATTACGAGATCTTAGGGGGCCGATATTGCCCCCCTTGCCGGAAATAGGGGTAGCCGGGAGCCTGACGGAAATAGGGTTAAAAAACTTTACTAGTATGAAAATCTCGCCCACTTCTTCTTTTGTATCAGACATGCTTTGGGATGAGTGTAATTTTTATGAAACAATGGACTTACAATGTTCTTACTGGAATACTTTTCCAGACTCCAGAAGCTTGCACAATGCTAGATCTTCGAGCTTAGGCATATTTAGATTTATACTGGGTGGGACTCCCAGTTTTCCCGAAGCGACATGTTTGATTAAAAAAAACTACGCATCTATGATAAAAATCCCTTTTGAACACGAATTTCAAATATACCATATTCACAAGCTTTAAAAGATAATGAACAGTTTTCCAGACACTGACGCTAGAGAGGGGATTGCCTGGAAGAAACGCTAAAACTGCTACTTCCCGAAAACCGAAAATATTGAGAGAAAATGACTTGTAGCTGGAAGGTGCATGAAAACGGGCAAACCTGGAACGATGAAACAAACAACGATTTAAGCTCTATCTGGATTCTGTTTTGGAGTAGGTTAAACTTGACATGTCCGTGTGTATTGAGGTTATAGGACGCTTCAGGGATTAGACTATGTCGCCAACTCACCATATCCTGTGAATGGAAACCCTGGAACATGAGACAGGAATGATCGCACCAAAGCTCTGAAAACGCATTTTGAAATGATTCTTTACTGATTTTTTATACTTTTATATTTACTCTGTGAATTAGTTTTGGTGTACTGGGATTGCAATGAAGTCCAGTTCCCTTAATATAGTTCCGAATTTTCTCATACTGATTGACTTTGACTGGGACAGGGAAGGTGGCACTTGGCTCTTCGTCTCCAGTCTCACTATTGTAACGGAACTACCAGCTACAAATCATTCTCTATCGATATTTTCGGCTCTCGGGAAGTTTTAGTTCTGGTGTCACTTCCAAGCAAGACCATCCTTAGTGTCAGTGGCTAAAACTAATTAATTATCTTATAAAACATGTCATCGCTTTAAGTAAACTGGGATGCTACCCAGTATAAACCTAAATGTGCCTAAGCTCAGATACATTCTAGTCTTTGACTAATCTACACTGCTCAAGACAAGAATGCCTTCAACAAGAATGTCATCAAAGCAAGACGGTCATGTAAATCATTTCTGCGAACGAGGCTTGTATCATTCATCTCATCCCATCGTGTACCGGAAACCTAATGAGTTGGGCGCGTCTCCTAATTGTCCACGGGTGGAGGCGCTGGAGACAGTCCCCATCCGGGCAGCGCGTGTTGGAGCCAGCGCCCCTGCTGGACCCAGTGTGAACTATATCGGACGCGGTCTGATCGGACGAGTAGTCCACTTCCTCTAACAACGGAGATCTCAGGCTGGAAATAAACGGCCGAACGCCTGCCTACGGTCCAATATAGGGCGTTCGACAGTTAGGATATTTCGCTGTGGCTGAACTATGGCTCGCGACCTAATCATAATTCCTTCAGATATGGCTGGAGCTCCCTCGTCATCACAAACTCATTGAATTATGTTAAGCCTTGAAAAATAATCAGGGCTGTTCTTACCTTCCTTGTGGTACACCGTCAGCTATTTTAAACTGGCAGGCACGATCATTGTGCAGTTAAAAGTTTAATTCCGTTGTATTTTATTAATCTTTTTATACAACTCCTTCGATAGATTAGAACAATGTTTCTGGAAACAAAAGTCAAATGATCTGAGCCAATATGGAAAGAAACGTAGGCAAGCAGACTGGTTTGATATAGAAGGACATTACAAAAATCGATCCATAAGCGTTATCCCTCTAGAAATTTAAGACTCATGAGCTAAGCTAGCATTGAAAGAAACATGACGAGACTGGTTAAGCGCAGAAAGACTAATTCAACTAATAATCAATACTCAAAAATATAATTATATACATTTCACGGGAGCAAAACGACCAAACCCGTCGACGCGCCCAAAAATACCAGTGACGATGATGATGTAATTATATAAAGTTGATTAATAAATCAATTTTAAAGACACATAAGCTAATCATTTAATTTACAACTAACGTGTCACCGGTTAAAATTATATTGAGGCGACTGCACCATGAACTGCCACTGAAACGAAAAGACGAAAACCTTCAGAGCTCTTGGGTATAAAAATGAATGCATACGGATGAATACAGTGCTGTGGTATAACCTTAACACTTTGTTACAATTTTTTGGGGGGTTAGGGTTTACCGATACATCAACTACGAGGTTATATGGCGTCGAAAGGGATAAAGAGCTAACTAGGCTGGGGCTAAGGCAGGACACCTAAACCTGCATCTGAGCGGACTAAATCCCGCGACCCTTTCATCAGTACAAATTTCTCGTGATCGATCCAGACGCAGGCGTTCACCGGCTTCACCACCCAGAACCCTACAGAACTGTTACTGTTTAATGTTCGGATATGTACACTCGCATCTGCTGGCGCAGGAACGCTACCATAAGTCTTCTTAGGCACCGAATAAAACGGCACGACGTTAAAACTTCGTTTGAGCTGCTGGCTTGAGACAATGTGCTGTCAATTTAAAACGAATCGATTACACCTTCTACGAATTGTAAAAAGGCTTTATTTCGCTATGTTGAGGCTTGTGTGTAGACAGATTAGTTTCCCCGCCTGTCCGCAAGAGTCAAAGACGTGGGCGATTTTGAGGTTTCTTTGGTATGATAAACAGAATGCTGGGCTTTATCGACGCATCAACTGCCAGAGTTAGGGGAAGTCCGTGCAAGAGCATGCACTTAACTTTCTAAGGCTCTCACTTTTCTTCTATATGTCTAAAAGCTAAAATTTGCATATGGTTGCTTAGCATGAAGAATTGTCTATGTATGGTCCATATTTCAACTCGACGTCTCTGAAAAGAACACACCACGAGCCCATCAAAAATAAAAAGTCACTTGCGTACTCTTGCCGGAGTGGACCGGTAAGAGTACGCAAAAGAGGGGGACCCTCATTCTATACGCGATCAGAGCTACTTATATCTCCACCTCAAATTGCCATTTTAGCATTTTAGACTTTAGTGTTGCATACGCATGAAATTTCAGACAGGCGTGCAAGTCACATACACTGTGTGTGTTGCATTAATAATAAGTGTGTCAATTTTAACAAGTCTTGAAAAGCTACATCATCTACCCTGATACCGAAAAATACTTGAACTCGAAATTGGTGCCTGCAATTTTTGTCCGCTAAGAGTACTCAAATACCAAACGCATTTAATGAACTCACACTCAAGTTTTTCCAGCGTTATCGGCACTACATATTGCACAAACGCCAGACCCATATATTTACCCACGTGCACAGAATGTCTCCTACACCGGTCACCCTCCCTCAGTCTGACAACAGGTATGTACATACAACGACCACAATTTTCAACACTACACATGTAGGCATTATAATCCGCCCGCGACCCCTCCCCACCGAGGCTTGAACTTGTCGCCAGCGGCGCCCAGCGTGACCTCTGTGCCCTCTGCCCGCAGGCAATTGCGGCTGCCGGCAGATGGCGGCCGCTGATTGGTGGAGGCGCGTTCACTTGTATCGCAAGAAATTCAGGGAAAATTTGTCCATGCAAGTGATAGAGCCTTAAAATCATGGACCAGGGGATGTTTTAGCATTATGTTTTTCAAGCATTTCTAGCCATACTTAGCTCTCTATTGGCTTGATTATTTCCCACACCATCCGAGGCTGCTCCTCGGTACAGGCGAGACGGCGGCAAAGTCAGCACAGGCTAGCCGGCGGCCGAGTTCGCTGAAGTCGGGAGTGTCGCGATGGGTTTCTGCTGAGTGAAGAGGATTGGGGGCCCAGTCCTAAGGTAACCGAGGGAAGAAGGAGAGAGACGCTCAGAAATATACAACTAAACCGTCGGACGAATTATAGAGAGTGAAGACTAATGGGGAGCGCTGCCGAAGTACAACCAGATAATATACCAGAAGAGTATATTACACAATACAGTGGCGGATCTAGCCGGTTGGTTTGGGAGGGGCAAACCAAAGTCGAAAAGCAAAAAAAAAAAAAACGTCGCGCAGTGAAAAATTGCGCTACAATATGCCTTTTTCGGTAGAATTTTGGGAACTGGAGACGAAAAGCAAAAAAAAAACGTCACGGGGTGAAAAATATGGGCTCAAGATACATTTTTTCCTATCCAAGCCCCGATATTTACACTGAACTTCTCTAATTCTGTTTGAAGTTGAGAGTTGAAGCACCAAAATTTTGCTTACAAGCTAAAAAGGAGTCGGGGAAAAAGGAGGTCGATCGCTTTGGGGGGCAAAAACATAGTTTTGCCCCGAGCTTTTCCGTTTGGGGGGCAATTGCCTTTTTGCCCCCCTGGATCCGCCACTGACACAATATACAGTAAGAGTATATACCACACGTGCTGCTTTGTTCCGTGTTGGATGGTGAAAAGGCACAAAATTTAGTTGGGGACCCGAAGCATCATCGATGTTTATTGTCCATTATGTCTGAGGCCTTCCGTTATTTGATGAAACATTAAGTAGTAGGTCAGATTCTGAATGTCACTATAGCGCTGTGGAACAGGTATTTGTCGATAATTTTCTCTATTTACGCACTTCATAAGGACTTGGCTTCTCCTTTTGGTGGGAGTGCCCAAATTACCATTGGGGGTGCCCAACACATCATTGCGGGTGCCGAGGCACCCCAAAGACATAGAAATACACACCCCTGGTCGAAAACAAACATTGCGTATACTTTTACCTCGCAACTTTATGTCAAGGCAAGCAATTATGAGCAGTAGGCCTCATAAAGCCTTTCGCCCACCCTGGTGGTAGCCTTCGCGCATGCTCGCCGGCGTCCCAGCGGCACTGCTCTGAATTGAATGTGATTCTGTTCAGGCTGAGGTGCTGCGACCGGCCTTCTCATCCCCACGTTCGTGAGATTGCTGAGGATGAAGGGCAACACTGCTACAGACCAACAGTTCTTTTCAAGGCTCTATGTTGAAAATTTAGCTATCTTTAAACATAATGGTATAACTTATAGGAATAGTAAATACTGATAAGATATCACGGATAATTGAAAAGATTGTGTAAAAACCGACTTGGGCAAATTCACTGCGCATATCACTCTTGGATTGAAGGTGTTATACAATATCTTTTTTTCGCGTCCGTTTGCATTTATCGCCACTGGTTTCGTCACAATTCATCGCGGGACTATCTCATAGCAGGTTCTTGCCTCCAGACCTTTCCAAAGCCCTTCAATCTCAGCAAGAGTGACACAGAGGTGGCTGAACCAAGTTGAGAACGAGTTGGACGGGGTCGACCCTCATCTTCCGGCAGCATATCACCAGTGCGCCGAGCTTTCTGTAAAATGATGGATGTTGAGCCCGGGTGTAACTGGTTAGCTCGAGTCCAGCTAGCTGCCGGGCTCCAATCTGGGTCACTACTGAAATGCCGCCGAAAACAATCCTGTGGCTTACAGCTTGGTTTCAGACGGACGGTCGTCAGAATTCCAGTATCGAGCTGCCTGTTTGGGCATTAGACGAGCTGCTGCTGCCATCATCCGACATCGTCACTCTAGTTCAGCTCAGATTTAAAAACATCGGGAATGGTCATAAGCGTCTTCCTCATCAATGACAATCAAAACAATTTTGGCTTAAGTGTTAAGTTGATCGGTCGAGAACAGGTATAGTTCGACTTGTAAAAGCTATCGTTGGATGGCAATTAATAGGGCGGAACATTTTGTTAGAGTGAGCATTTCTACGCAAGGAAAAAACTTAACACGCGCATTGACGGGGGTCTGAGCCACCTTCGCATTGACGGGGGGCGGGTACCCGCCCCCTAAGATCTCGAGAACCACGGTAGGTAGCGAAAAACGGTAAACGGCGTTAGGCTGCCCATCCACTTTTCCATCGAAAACATTTGAATAATTTTTTTGTCAGGTCACATCTAAGGTCACGAGAGGTCAAAACATGCCGTCATAGGGATAACATGTAAATTCAGTTTTTCAGCCATTACATCTGAACTAGTAAAGATAGAGCAAAACGACTTGAACTACATGAATCCTCTCAGCAAGCCGAATCGAATGATATACAATTTGACCTTGCTAGGTTAAATCAATGATTTGACCTGACCTGAGGTCAGGTCAGGGTCAAATTATATAAAATGCATATCATTGGAACCGCAAAGCCCAGGCGAGTCTAATGAAGCTAACATAAATGCTCTATCACCATCCGTTACTGAGCTATTTTGTAAAAAACATTTTTCCATGTACTTCCAATGGAGAGGTCATGCCTCGTACCTGACCTTAGGTCATCGATATCAAAAATACCGGAACACATTTTAGAGAACTCGGTGGGGCCATTATGTGATATGAGTTTCAATGGGATAAGTTCACCCCTGCTCCGACTTATGCTATCTTAAACTTTTTTGAGGTCGGGTCACTTGACCTGTACTGGTGACCTGACCTGAGATGACCTAACCTTAAAATTTTCACAGAAGTTGTAAAAATGATGAGGAAAAGGTATGCCAAGTACGGCGGCGCTACGCGCCGCCGTTTTTCTTCTATCTCCGAAAAACCCGAGGGGGGCGGGTACCCGCCCCCCGTCAATGCGCGTGTTAGAAATGCAAAAAAGTAGTATCAGGTGCACAATCTACCGCAAAAATTTCATAGTTTTGTAGCCAGGCAACCAGTACCTCTCACAAATCTGGGCCAACATGGAATAGTCAGTAAGATATTTGATTAACTATTTGCGTATCTTAAATTTTTTGGATATTCAATCTGATTATTACTTTCGCTGCCACTCCAACACTATTTTGGACGGAATTCAACCCCTTGCAGAAGCATGACCTTCTCCCTGGCCAGCTCTTGATGAAATTATCGGGAAAATATCAAGGTTTGTCAATAGATGAGTTACATATGACGAGTTCAGAACCGCATGACGAAAAAGTTATAAGTTACAAGTAAGAACGAGTTATATATCTAGTTTTCTTCCTGTATTGTCCGTATATTGTTCGTGATAAAACAGAATCATTTAAATTTAATTGGCATTAATAATATCCAAGCATCGTAAAATGCCAATAAGCCTTGATATCCAGCTTAAAAAACTTTACTAGTATGAAAATCTCGCCTACTTCTTCTTTTGTATCAGACATGCTTTTGGGATGAGTGTAATTTTTATGAAACAATGGACTTACAATGTTCTTACTGGAATACTTTTCCAGACTCCAGAAGCTTGCACAATGCTAGATCTTCGAGCTTAGGCATATTTAGATTTTTACTGGGTAGGACTCCCAGTTTTCCCGAAGCGACATGTTTGATTTAAAAAAACTACGCATCTATGATAAAAAATCCCTTTTGAACACGAATTTCAAATATACCATATTCACAAGCTTTAAAAGATAATGAACACTTTTCCAGACACTGACGCTAGAGAGGGGATCCTATTTCCGGCAGGGGGGCTAATATTGCCCCCCACCCTTCAGGTTTTTTGAGAATATCTACGAAACGGCTTGCGATAGAACTTTGAAACTTCCTGACTTTTCCTAAAACTAGTACAGGCAGGTTTTCTGAAATTTTCAAGATTATATATTTACCAGGGGCGGAGCTATGGCTGGGGTTTTGGGGAGGTTCTATCCACAAACCAAGTATTATCGTATGCGATGGGTTCTTTGTAAAAGGAAGCCGTCTCTGCTGATCCTGATACCAGTTATATGGTTTTATTATATCATTTGTTATGTGAGATGATAGTGCATTCACGATTGTCACTATTTGTATTCATCAGGGGCGGTCACAGCAGTTCAAAATGGGGGAATGTTATCAAGAAGGACTAAGCGTTAGTAAGTGAGAAGACTACTTACAGCCGTGCCAGGGCGAATACAATTGGGTGTATGAAAATTCAAAATAGTTATAACCCAATTCTAGATTACCAGAGGCGTGTCCAGTCACTACACATTTTCAAAATGCATATTCCCAGCCAGTATCACCGCCGCGACTCAATATCGTTGTATATTGAAAATGTGTTTCCAATCACCCCCACCCCCCACGACGAGAGTCCTTGATCCGCCTATGTCACCCCCTTTCCCAGAGCTGCCATGGGAGGGTAAAAATTATCAGAAATAAATTTCAACTAGTCGAGTGACTAATATACTCATGCATACCACTCGCATATTGTTGGTATGTATTTTACCCCACTGTTTTACCTTACTGCATCCGCCCCTGATGAGTTTTTCACTTTTTTCTCATTTATTTATGTGTTAAAGATGCCAAGCAGTATATGACGGCTTCTAATCCACGTAACAAAAACTTTTTAGGTTGTATATATTTCCCCTCATAGTCCTGGTCCTGGAACTGCCATTGAAATTCGAATTTTTGCGTAACTCGAGTATATGAAAATTTTGGGTCAATTATTTGTAAATCTGAACTAGTTTTGTGAAAATCGTACAACAGAGACAAGGGTTATGGAAAATCTAAAAAATACACAAAAATTGTATATTTTGCGCGACTTTCTCCTTAAAAATCAAAATTTTGAAATTTTCTTTTTTCAAAACAAAGTTTAGTCTCAGGGGAATCTAAGGCACTTTGAATTTTCAAAATCGGCCGGTTAGATTACGAGATCTTAGGGGGCCGATATTGCCCCCCTTGCCGGAAATAGGGGTAGCCGGGAGCCTGACGGAAATAGGGTTAAAAAACTTTACTAGTATGAAAATCTCGCCCACTTCTTCTTTTGTATCAGACATGCTTTGGGATGAGTGTAATTTTTATGAAACAATGGACTTACAATGTTCTTACTGGAATACTTTTCCAGACTCCAGAAGCTTGCACAATGCTAGATCTTCGAGCTTAGGCATATTTAGATTTATACTGGGTGGGACTCCCAGTTTTCCCGAAAGCGACATGTTTGATTAAAAAAAACTACGCATCTATGATAAAAATCCCTTTTGAACACGAATTTCAAATATACCATATTCACAAGCTTTAAAAGATAATGAACAGTTTTCCAGACACTGACGCTAGAGAGGGGATTGCCTGGAAGAAACGCTAAAACTGCTACTTCCCGAAAACCGGAAATATTGAGAGAAAATGACTTGTAGCTGGAAGGTGCATGAAAACGGGCAAACCTGGAACGATGAAACAAACAACGATTTAAGCTCTATCTGGATTCTGTTTTGGAGTAGGTTAAACTTGACATGTCCGTGTGTATTGAGGTTATAGGACGCTTCAGGGATTAGACTATGTCGCCAACTCACCATATCCTGTGAATGGAAACCCTGGAACATGAGACAGGAATGATCGCACCAAAGCTCTGAAAACGCATTTTGAAATGATTCTTTACTGATTTTTTTATACTTTTATATTTACTCTGTGAATTAGTTTTGGTGTACTGGGATTGCAATGAAGTCCAGTTCCCTTAATATAGTTCCGAATTTTCTCATACTGATTGACTTTGACTGGGACAGGGAAGGTGGCACTTGGCTCTTCGTCTCCAGTCTCACTATTGTAACGGAACTACCAGCTACAAATCATTCTCTATCGATATTTTCGGCTCTCGGGAAGTTTTAGTTCTGGTGTCACTTCCAAGCAAGACCATCCTTAGTGTCAGTGGCTAAAACTAATTAATTATCTTATAAAACATGTCATCGCTTTAAGTAAACTGGGATGCTACCCAGTATAAACCTAAATGTGCCTAAGCTCAGATACATTCTAGTCTTTGACTAATCTACACTGCTCAAGACAAGAATGCCTTCAACAAGAATGTCATCAAAGCAAGACGGTCATGTAAATCATTTCTGCGAACGAGGCTTGTAGTATCATTCATCTCATCCCATCGTGTACCGGAAACCTAATGAGTTGGGCGCGTCTCCTAATTGTCCACGGGTGGAGGCGCTGGAGACAGTCCCCATCCGGGCAGCGCGTGTTGGAGCCAGCGCCCCTGCTGGACCCAGTGTGAACTATATCGGACGCGGTCTGATCGGACGAGTAGTCCACTTCCTCTAACAACGGAGATCTCAGGCTGGAAATAAACGGCCGAACGCCTGCCTACGGTCCAATATAGGGCGTTCGACAGTTAGGATATTTCGCTGTGGCTGAACTATGGCTCGCGACCTAATCATAATTCCTTCAGATATGGCTGGAGCTCCCTCGTCATCACAAACTCATTGAATTATGTTAAGCCTTGAAAAATAATCAGGGCTGTTCTTACCTTCCTTGTGGTACACCGTCAGCTATTTTAAACTGGCAGGCACGATCATTGTGCAGTTAAAAGTTTAATTCCGTTGTATTTTATTAATCTTTTTATACAACTCCTTCGATAGATTAGAACAATGTTTCTGGAAACAAAAGTCAAATGATCTGAGCCAATATGGAAAGAAACGTAGGCAAGCAGACTGGTTTGATATAGAAGGACATTACAAAAATCGATCCATAAGCGTTATCCCTCTAGAAATTTAAGACTCATGAGCTAAGCTAGCATTGAAAGAAACATGACGAGACTGGTTAAGCGCAGAAAGACTAATTCAACTAATAATCAATACTCAAAAATATAATTATATACATTTCACGGGAGCAAAACGACCAAACCCGTCGACGCGCCCAAAAATACCAGTGACGATGATGATGTAATTATATAAAGTTGATTAATAAATCAATTTTAAAGACACATAAGCTAATCATTTAATTTACAACTAACGTGTCACCGGTTAAAATTATATTGAGGCGACTGCACCATGAACTGCCACTGAAACGAAAAGACGAAAACCTTCAGAGCTCTTGGGTATAAAAATGAATGCATACGGATGAATACAGTGCTGTGGTATAACCTTAACACTTTGTTACAATTTTTTGGGGGTTAGGGTTTACCGATACATCAACTACGAGGTTATATGGCGTCGAAAGGGATAAAAAGAGCTAACTAGGCTGGGGCTAAGGCAGGACACCTAAACCTGCATCTGAGCGGACTAAATCCCGCGACCCTTTCATCAGTACAAATTTCTCGTGATCGATCCAGACGCAGGCGTTCACCGGCTTCACCACCCAGAACCCTACAGAACTGTTACTGTTTAATGTTCGGATATGTACACTCGCATCTGCTGGCGCAGGAACGCTACCATAAGTCTTCTTAGGCACCGAATAAAAACGGCACGACGTTAAAACTTCGTTTGAGCTGCTGGCTTGAGACAATGTGCTGTCAATTTAAAACGAATCGATTACACCTTCTACGAATTGTAAAAAGGCTTTATTTCGTCTATGTTGAGGCTTGTGTGTAGACAGATTAGTTTCCCCGCCTGTCCGCAAGAGTCAAAGACGTGGGCGATTTTGAGGTTTCTTTGGTATGATAAACAGAATGCTGGGCTTTATCGACGCATCAACTGCCAGAGTTAGGGGAAGTCCGTGCAAGAGCATGCACTTAACTTTCTAAGGCTCTCACTTTTCTTCTATATGTCTAAAAGCTAAAATTTGCATATGGTTGCTTAGCATGAAGAATTGTCTATGTATGGTCCATATTTCAACTCGACGTCTCTGAAAAAGAACACACCACGAGCCCATCAAAAATAAAAGTCACTTGCGTACTCTTGCCGGAGTGGACCGGTAAGAGTACGCAAAAGAGGGGGCTGGAGTACGCAATGGTGCCCCGCTGTGCTTTAGGTGCATAGGCTATGTCGCGAAGTTGTTTTTAGTCGCCGAACAATGTGATTTCATGATTTTATATCGCTCTTAATATGCAAGAACTATGTTTCAATGCTTAGTTTTCCAAATATGAATTACGGACTCTGTCCCGAGCGAAAATCAAATTTTCCTATCTCTTAAGCATGCACACTCTTGCACAATGGTCTACTGCGTACTCTTGCCGGACATGCTCCCTTGGAAAGAAAGTCTTCATAAGCATGTTGGCAGTCGTTTTAGCGTTAGCTCCGGTCCTGCAGCTCAGTCCCAGCTCAGCTTTCATACTGATGACAAACCGTAATACAATACTTCTGATAATAGATGCATGGTCTACAAGTTTACCTTGTTAACACGCGCCCCGCTGGGGTCCCTGGCATGACGCGCGCCGCTGGGGGTGTTTTTCGCCCCCTCCGTATCGCATTCCCCACGAAAGCTAAAGGAAAATTACGGGCGGTGTTCGACATTTCTTGACAAGACGAAGATATGTTATACGAATTTGTTTATGTCAGGTCAATATTGAGGTCAGCATAGGTCAAAGAAGGTTCCATAGGCTTACAACAGAGCAGTGCACGTTTCTCTTTCTAGATCTGTCGTCAGGGGAGCTAGAGCAAACCTTTATGCATCATTGGATTCCTCTTATTGCGACAAATCGAATGATGTATAATATGACCTTGCTAGGTCAAATAGTAAAAATGACCTGACCTCGAGCTAGGTCAGGGTCACAGAGTGACCTGGTATGGTCATGCGGCATATCAATCGACTCCTCGTCACTACAAATAGAAATCCCGTCAGATACAGGCGTGCGAGAGCTTTGGCTCGACGCACTGTACTTAACTCGAAAAGAAGATGGTGGGTTAATTATGTCAGCACCGTAAACCGTTTCACACCATCTGCACAGGTCTGGAGCCGCGTCCAGAGTATCCAGGGCAAGCGGCGATCTACACCCACACCTGTCCTCAGTTCGAACGGAGCAAAAATCACGGACCCAAAAAACGTAGCTGACCTCATGGCAAAGGCCTTTCGAGACCGCTGCCTTAGCAACGCCTCTCAAAGCCAACATTTTCCAAGACACCGACAAATCCAAGAGCGCTTTCCAATAAATTTCGGGAACGACAACTCAGCCTCCTACAATGTCATTTTCTCCATTGGAGAGATGGAAGAGGCACTAAAAAACCTCAAGAGTGTGGCGCCTGGCAGTGATCAAATTACCAATCAAATGCTCTTACATCTTCCTGCACAATCTATCTCATCACTCCTTGACATTTTCAATGGCATGTGGGAAAGCAACGACTTTCCGGAGCAGTGGCGGAAATCGATTGTTGTCCCTATCCAGGAGCCGGGGAAACCGGGAGACTCGCCTGAGGACTTCCGGCCTATCTCGCTGACCTCTAGTGTCTGCAAACTATTTGAGAGGATGATTAATACACGCCTGATGTGGTTTCTTGAAAGCAATGATCTTTTATCTAACGCACAATGTGGTTTTCGCCGAGGCAGAAGCACACTCGACCACCGTATTGCGCTCGACGCAGCCGTTAGGGAAGGTTTTGTCAACAAACAGCACACAATCGCAGTGTTTTTTTGACGTAGAGCCCGCTTATGACTTGACTTGGAGGCATGGCATCCTAAAGAAGCTTTTTGACATGGGAGTGCGAGGTCGCCTTGGTTGGTTTCTGTTCAATTTCCTGAGGGACAGGCGTTTCAGATTTCGAATTGGAAATTCTTTGTCCGAGGAGCACACACAGGAGAACGGCACGGCACAGGGTAGCGTTTTATCTGTGGCCCTGTTCGCCGTCATGATTAATGACATAGGCGATACCTTACCGCCCAATGTCTCCCGTGCCATGTTCGTAGATGACTTTACCATATGGGTAACAACGTCTTCGACCACCACAGCCCAAAGGCAACTGCAGCTTTGCCTCGATAGACTGCAGCGGTGGAGTGAAATAAATGGTCTACGCTTTTCAACCTCTAAAACCAAATGCATGCATTTTTGCACCCGACGGAGGGTATGTGAACATCCTATTCTGAACATCGCGGGCCATGAGATAGAAATAGTGGACCAGACAGCACACGCTTCCTAGGATTAATACTTGACCGCAGACTAACATACGCCGCTCACTTCAGGAAGCTTAGAGAGAGCTGTTTTAGTTGCCTTAATATTCTTAAGGTCTTAACCCGCATGACATACGGCTCGGATAGAAAAACACTCTTAACATTGTACAGATCCTTAAGGGGGGGGGTTTTTTTTTTTTTTTTTTTTTTTTTTACCCCCAGTTAATTAGATCAAAACTAGAATATGGAAGTGTGGTATATGACTCTGCGACAGAAACATCCAAAAGAATGTTGGACACTGTCCAAAACTAGGCCCTTCGAATTATAACCGATGCTTTTCGTACCTCACCTGTTTCAAGCCTGCACGTGAATATACACGAGATACCACTTGCTTTGCGACGGAGATATGTTGCCATGCGATATGCGTTGAAGCTTAAACAGGACTCCGATCATCCTACGTATGACACTTTTTTTGACAACAGTAGACTGAGGCGAATCGACAATGGTTCTCGCACATCTGCTCGACACCCTGGAATTAGAATCCGTGCATGGCTGAGCGAGGCTGACATCAATCCTGAAAGCGTCGAAACCGCGCAGCTGCCAGCTGCCGATCCGTGGCGGACGTCCAAGGTCGAGGTTGATACACGGCTACTAGAACTGACTAAGGGCCTGATGCCGGAAGACGTGCGTCAAACCTTCCTGGAATACTGTTCGTCCAGGTTTCCAAATCATGCAGCCTTCTATACGGATGGATCGAAGTGCGTTATTGGTGCGGGATGCGCGTTTGTAGGTGGCAATATTCAGCGACGATATTCACTCCCACGGGCTGCCTCAGTGTTCACAGCGGAATTATACGCGATCTTTCGGTGCTCTTGGATCAGGTTCTGCGGTCGAGAACCAACCGATTTGTAATTTTCAGTGATTCTCTTTCGTCATTACAATCACTCCAATCACTTACGTACAACGCATCAAACTCATATCTTTTACCTCTCATCAGACACAAGATACACGAGGCTGTGAGTCGAGGGAAGTCCGTGACTCTTGCGTGGGTACCTAGTCACAGTGGCATCAAGGGAAACGAACTGGCCGATGGGGCAGCTAAAGAAGCAGCGAGCAGCGAGCCTTCCCGTGGAATCCGTGTTCCGTACTTTGATATGTTCCCATGTGTTAGGAGCTACCTCTCCGGAATCTGGCAGCAACGATGGGACGCGGACCCCAAGGGTGGCAAGCTGAGGGAGCTGAAGCCCCGGATAGGACCGTGGTCATCTGCCGATGCAGGCAACAGAAGGGACGAGGTTGTTATCTCCAGACTAAGAATAGGGCACACGTACTCCACACACTCTTATCTCTTGACTAGCGACCGCCCGCCGGAATGCCCGCGATGCGGCGATGGGCTGACGGTGAAGCACGTACTGGTGGAGTGCCGTGACTTTGAGCTGGAGAGGAGGCGGTATTTGCCCGGCTCACCGTCGCTAGAGTCGCTTCTGGGGAAATCCCCCTCTGTTAATTGTTCAGATATAGAAATTTATCTGAGAGCAGTAAATTTTAAGGTGATATACTCTCCTACGTAGCTGGGTGTCTATGCAGTTTTTATGAAGTAACCTCGTTGATGTAGTTGTCTATTCAAGTGACCAAGAGGAGTTTTTTCTCCCTTTTATCTACTGAGTAGCCAGACGTTGGTGGATGGATCACATGTTTAACATGTTTTAGGAGGACTACGTTGTTGTTTTCTTTTTGTTTTTTTGTTCGCCTGCTTGAGCCTCCCGGAGTGTTTGCTCGCGATGTTATGGGCGCCATGTGACCTTGGCTGTTGGCGCGCCCGAAAACCCCAAAGATGATGATGATGATGACAATATAAGCACAATGAAAGCAAAATGGGGGCTTTATCTCAATTCAGTGAGAAGTTATTGGCAAAACAATCACTCTATGCTCCCGTGACCTGACGTGACCTTTGAGAGGTTAGATGCTCAAAACCTCAACTTTATGGTCAAGATCGTGGTAAGAATGGCCAGTTTGAGGATTTTCAGCTTTATCTATCCAGTATTTACTGAAAACGAGCCCTATCTATTTTTCACCATAGACTTATAATGGGGTGAACAAAAAATTGACCCTACCTTAGGTCAACAATATAAAAATTCCGAGAGGCAGATTTTTAGACCCTAATGACCTTATCATATTGTGGAAGTTTCAAACTGATCAGTTTGCTGATGTTCCCTGGGCGCCGCTTCAAACTCGTGATTTTAGGCTTTGAGGTCGGGTCACTTGACCTTGAATAGCTCCTTGACCTGACGTGACCTTAACTAAAAAATTTGGTTAGATGTGTAAAATTGATTAGGAATAAGGTACTGTAAGTTTCGTTGCTCTGCGTTTCTTCTTTTTTGAGCTATCTGGGGAAAACCAGGAGGGGGGCGAATTTCGCCCCCCCTAGCGGGGCGCGTGTTAAGAAATATTGCATCAATGGTGCCTGGAAACATATTTTGCTCTGTACTCCCGTGGAAAGAAAAAGAGCACGCTGAATATTTTTGTGCAACCTAGATACTAGCCTTGCTTTTTTATACCAGGGTATCCACCATGTCAGTGGTTGCTAAGAAACCAAAATAGCTGCTGCGTACTCTTACCCACCCTTACCCTATAAGGCGTCACTACCCCTTTCATTGTGGAAAGGATGTTCTCGGGTGCCAGATTGCTCCTTGCTCTGGGAATCTGTCCGGCCTCAAATGACGTTGCCCAGTATGACGCATGTTATGCTATGACATGGTTAAGGTAACTCTATGGAAAGGTCAAATTCAAAGATCAAATTAAAGGTTATGGGTCGAGGTCAATCCTTATTTCCTACCCAACGGTTGTAATTGTGCTAGTTATGGTGCACATACACCAAAGGGAATACATAATATTGTGACTTCATAGGTCAATGACCTTGAACGATCTTGACCCCAAAATTTTAGGCAAGGTTCTTTTGGACCTTTCCTTTTTGACCTTGGTCCAATTTTAGTATATTCCTGATTTTTGCTGCATAATTAAGGCATTTCCCAATAAGCCCCAGCGCGGTCCATACTTGACATTTATGACTTCGTTTGACCTTAAAGACGTTGGCCTAGATCAATGCAGGCTGGTTATGACGTAGATTGCCATAGCCACCACACACTCCCCAAACGAACGTTTTTCTACGTCTCCTGTTTTTCTAGATCTCAGGGGGTTACCAGCCCCCACCCTGTCCAGTGCACGTTAGTGCCAGACCCCTCTCCAATGCGGAAGTTACTAGGAAATCTTGTACTACACAGACTACCTTAGCTTGAATCCATCGAAAACCATTTGACTTTTTCTCAAATTCCTCGAGGCTTGATGGGGAGAAAATTAGACTGTCATAGGGAATAAATTACGTTAACCCCCCAAAACACGTGAATAAACAGCAAATAAGTCAAGCTATAAATAAAATTGTGACCCTGAGGGCCAAGACTTATTCCGACTTAAGATGTAATTTGCATCCTAATCATCATCATCATCATCATTATCATGATCCTCATCATCATGATAATGATCATCATCATCGCGACGAGGTTAGGGACTTCTGGACTTCTGAACTAATTTTACGGTTGAATGTAATGCCATTCCTTTTTATACAATTATGGAAATAAGCTACACATGAGTATCCACTTATGATTCATACCAATTAGTAAAAAGAAAATAAAAAACATTAGAAAGCCTCGCTGTCAATTTATTTATCTTAGCGTCACATGTCATCAAAATGTGTAAAAGCAATAACAACAAGATAACAGAATGCAGACGTATGGAAAGATCCTTGATGTTTCACTGACGCTGTTTTTATTGGTCTGGTGTAACTTTCATCAACCCTAGAGGCATAATTTTATGACCATCGCAGGTGGAAAATGTAACTGCTTAATTTGGCCAAGGATGTGATGATAATGCAAGACATTTACTACTTAAAGAGCCCAACTCATATTTATGTATTTAGTCTCAACGTTGAATGTATGCCAATGAAACGCAGTGATATAGTGACATAGGTCGTTATTGTCAATGAGCCTACCTCTCCAGCAGGCCCGGGATAGCCCCAGTCTGGACTAAAGCTGTGTAGCCTGCGGGTATGGGTCTCCCTCAGTCGGGGCTTACCGAGCGGCGGTGAACAATGGAGGAGCTCGTGTGCTGAGCACAGGCTGCCCTCAGAGAAGTCAAGCTGTGCTGCACAGGGTCACTCTGTTCCACTACTGCCACTATGTACTGAGGGCCCCCGAGGTCAGGAAAGGCATCACCAGGTCAGGAAAGGCATCACCAGGTCAGGAAAATGGTCTCATGGTGACATGTAGTACTTCTGCATAAAACTGATGTCAATTCAAGTAGTCTTGAGTCTCAGAGTCACGCTTGTTTCCAAGTGAACCAGTCTGGATTCCAGTCAAACGCGAGTTACGGCAGTTGGGATGGATTTGACTTTTCGCGGAGGTTTGGACTTCTTCTCATCCAACATCTTGAGAAATATTTGTACAGAATTGAAAACCGGTGTGGATCACACGTGCAATTTGCGTGAATGCTGTATGATTCAACTTTCAGTAATAATCTATCTCAGCACCCACATACACAGACGAAGCACCTGTATCAGTTGTAACGATCGCAGCAAAACATCTAAAGTGATGATAAGCCGCGTGTTTCGTGTGACTGAAAATTGTGTGGGGAAGAGAAAGGCGTGGTATCCTGTGTATCGAGTGCAAAAATTTCCCGAGACCCGTAATATCTTTCTCTGAATGGAGTATACAGTTTCGGTATGAGTGGTCGGTGATTGGTGGTACAATCCACGTGGCCGTGCAACAGGCTGCAGCACACGACTTCTGTCGTCACCTTAGCCTGGAAAATATTTTTTGCCACAATGTTTCTGTAAGGGATTGAGTCTCTGAGTAATAGTTTTCATTTTATTATTAGTCAGATCCATTGTCATAGACGACCTATTACACATTACCTAGCTCAAAAACACCGTGTTATTTGCTGAAGCCCGCAGCAATATCTTAAATGAAATTAAGCGTAAATGCAAAAATGTCAAAACTCTTAGAATTTTTCTTGATAGTGAACATAAAACTCTATAAGCACTATACACCAGCAGCACTATAAACTTAGCCGAGCAAGTATATTCCCATCCGCCACTAATTCGGTGGCCACGTGTGTTATTCCCCAGTGCTATGGGACTGTGAGGCGCCTGTTCGCCCACCTGTTGAAGGGTCGGTGAGTCCCGTGATGCCTTCCACCATGTCCAGCGCCATGTCACAGACCTTGTCGGCGTGGTTGCTGTTCTTCTCCGGCGCCCCCGACACCACCATGTACGCGTCACCAATGGTCTCCACCTGGCGATCGTGCAGAAAATGTGCGATAGCATATACTGTATCGCCCTCAATAGAGTGATGACATTGGAAAGTTTTCGTATTTCAGTCCAGAAACGCGCTTGGACGAGAGCCTCTTTGAAGCTGGGTATTCGATTTGGATACAGATAAGAACATAGTCGCAACATTTAAAGCATAAATGAGGCCGTCTTCACGAAAGTTATGCGGCTTACTTGAAAAGAAATGTCTGCCTTATTGGCAGTTTGCTTTAACCCGCGCCCCACCGGGGGTCCGGCGCCACCTTCGCCCCACCGGGGGGCCATCGATGGCCCCCCTCTAACTCCGAAAATATGGGCGTTAGCGCAAATCTGCAAAGTGCAATAGAAAGCTCGCGTGAATTCAGTAAGAAATTACTTCGCATGTTTTAGTGCTCAGGTCAATGGTTTGACCTCCAGAGGTCAAATTAGGTCAAGATCGGCTATTTTCACTCAAATATGCAATGATTAAGCAAACTGGGCATAACTCTTATGTCATTAGAGCTATTGAGGCCTGGTAAAGTACATTTGATAGCAAATTGCCAGTACTTTTTCCGCTATGTGGAACGTAAAGACCTCCCGCCAGTGGTTTGACCGCCAGAGGTCACCTCGTGACCTAATATGACCTGAGGTCACGAAAGGTCAAAAAGTGACCTTGCCGTATATCAAATGAAAGCCAGTGACAAGAAAAATACGATGGTGTTTGTTTTACCGCTCTAGCTCAATTAGGTCAAAATTTATTGTCAAAATACTGTTTTTGACCTCTGGTGACCTTGGATGACCTTGAAAAAGTCAAAGGGCAAATATGACCCCTGGGATCCGTGAAAGGGTGTCCAAAAACGTTGTTCTGAGCAGTCTGAGTATTTGCAATCATTTTTGTGGCTTTTATATCATGAAATAGCTTTTTCCCATGCTTTGTCAATGGGAGAGGTCGCCTCGTGACCTGACCTCAGGGCACGAAATCGAAAAATCCCGGATATACACCTTGTAGACCCTGGAGGGGTCATGAAGTGTAGGAAGTTTCAAATCGATCGACTTTGAAATGTAGCTCTTACAGAGCTCTAAAGGTGAAGTGAGGTGACCTTGGTTGACCTCGTCTGGTGACCTGACCTTGGGTGACCCGGGGTAAAAAATTTTAGGGATGATGGGAAAATGATGCAGTGAGAGGTAGAGCCCTCAACTGCGGTGCTGCGCCTCGTCGTTTTTCTGCTATCCCGGAAAAACCTTAGGGGGGCCATCGATGGCCCCCCCCGGTGGGGCGAGGGTTAAAAGCGCATCACTATCCCATCAGCGGCTAGAGCTTTGACAGCTTTCTAAGAACTCTACAGCAGAACAATGGTTTGTCAGAAGCCATGGAGTTGAACAGTCCTTCAAAACTTTACTAGGCAACAGCTGGTTGAGCTATTTCGACTGCCATGTTTCTAGAAGAGGTCTGCGTTTTCTACTTTGCTTTGAGAGAGCATGCGTGTATATAAGTTCTGCCCGGTGCCCTCTGCACAGTGCACTGCCGTGTCAAGCCTATAGAATCTGGACACTGGGCTGCAGGGCGTTATAATCCTCTTGGACAGGTATGCACAAGTAAAATATCTAGTGACCTACGTGAATCGTATTCGATATTATATTAATGTTTTTTAAGTCTTGCTGAATTCTTACCCTCTACGGAGATTTTAAACGCCGTTTTTCACAACGATGAATTTTTGCCCTACACTGCTTACAAACAGGAAACGTTATACAACTAGCCAGCTATCTCCATTGAAATATAAAAACAAATGTCGTGTAAGTCTGTGATCTGAAGTTTAGTTGAATTTTTCACTGTCTGTCGAATAAACACAGGACAGACGCATGTCTGATGAAATGTATTTCTTGGAAAATGATCTGACGAAGCATAGGCGTAGGAACCGGGGAGGCACTGCGCCCCCCCCCACTTTTCTGTGATGGGCCCCCGCAACGGAGATAAGAATATCAACAACTGTAATATCAAGCAAGAAACTCAAACTGGCCCGATAGCTTGCCCCGGAACCCCATTAAATTTACCTGTGCCCCTAAACTAAGTTGAGGTCCTATGAGTTGATTTTAAGGTCCCCTGAGATTCTCGGGGCCCCTGAACTGGTCTCTAAAGTCATACGAGCTAATCTGGGCACCTTGAGCTGAACTGAGCGCCCCTGAGATGGTTTGGGCAGCATGAACTGTTCTAGGATGCCTAAACTGAGCTAGGAGCCGTGACCTTGAACAGGGCCTGTGAGTTGGCCAGACCCTAAATCCACCGACCTGGGGGCCCCTGAGCTGAGCTGGGACCGTAAAGTTAATATTGTCCCTTGAGCTAAGCTCGATCCCCTGTGTTGTGCAGAAGACCCTACAATTATTTGAGACCCCTGCACAGTAATAGGGCCCCTGCCCTGAAATTGGGTTATAAGCTTTAATTGAAACCCTGAACTGTTCTGAAACCCCATATATGCCGACAAGGGGCCCCTGGATGATCCGGGCCCTTAAGCTTATCTGGTCATCAGAGCTAATATGGGCCTCTGTGTTGAACTGAGGGCCTCTGAGATGGTCTGGGACACCCTAAAGGCTTTACAGCCACTGACCTGGCGGCCGCGAGCTTGTATGGGCCCCTTGAGATGTTCTGACAGTGGCGTAGCCCGGGGAGGGGGTCCCTGGGTCCGCGGACCCCCTTGGACTGACCTTATGCACTAAAAACACGAACATTGATCTCGGGGGCCCCCTGAGCTTGGTCTCGGGGGCCCTTCCGAGCTTGGTCTCAGGAGGCCCCCGATAATCGGTATCGAGGGCTCCAGGGTACTGAATACATTGATGTATTGATATATTGATCTTGGGGGACCCCTGTGCTCACTCTCAGGGGGTCCCGAGATTGGCCTCAGGGGCCCCCGAGCTTGGTCTCCGGTCCGCCGAGCTTGGTCTCAGGGGCCCCGAGCTTGGTGTCTGGGGGCCTTCCGAGTTTGGTCTCAGGGAGCTCCCGAGCTTGGTCTCAGGGGACTCCCGAGCTTGGTCTTAGGGGTACCCTCCAAGCTTGGTCTCAGGCCCCCCTCTCCCCGGGCTTAGTGTCAGGGGGCCCACGAACTTGGTCTCAGGGGGCATCCGAGGGCATCTGATGCATAAGGCTGACCGTTTGCAGTGGAAAACACGAGCATTGGTCTCGGGGGCCCCTGATTTTGGTCTCAGGGGGCCCTTGAGCATGGTTTCAGTGCCCCCGAGCTTTTTCTCAGGGGCCCCGAGCTTGGTGTCAGAGGCTCTCCGAGCTTGGTCTCAGAGAACGCCCGAGTTTGGTCTCAGGGGACCCCCGAGCTTGGTCTCAGGGGCCCCTGATCACCGGTATCGAGGGCTCCAGAGTACCGAACATTGATATCGGGGTCCCCTGAGCTCGGACTCACGGACCTTTCGATTTTGGTCTCAGGGCCCCCCGAGCATGGTCTCAGGGGACCCCTGAACTTGGACTCAGGGGTCCCGAGCTTGGTCTCAGGGTCCCCTCGAGCTTGGTCTGAGGGGCCCCGAGCTTGGTCTCAGGGTTTCAGGGCCCCCCTTGGGGTGCCTCCGACTATTGAAATTGAGGGACTCATGAGTGAGGCACGAGCATTGGCATTAAGATATCCAGAGTTTGGTCTCAGGGGCCCCAGGCCTGGGTTCAGGACCCCCGAGCATCGGCATTGAGGAGCTTCAGAGTACCGAGGATTACTCTCGGGGGGGGCTCGAAATATTGATCTTGCAGGGCCCTAGAACATTAGCGTGGAGTTACTCCTGAGAAAAGCGCGAGCATGGGCCTAAGGGTGCCCTTGAGCCTGATCTAAGTGGGACCCCGAGCTTGGTCTTAGGAGCCCCCGGGCATCAGTATCAAGGGGCTCCGGAGTATTGGTCTGGGGGGAGCAATTATTTTATGGGGCCTCCAAATGGTTATTTCTGAGGGCCCCCGAAAGTGTGGATGCAGTGCTGTAGCCAAGGGGGTCTTAGGTGTCCGCAGACCCCCTTGGGCAAATCTGAACCACTGCAAAGGATTCTCTGATCACGGGGCCCTAGAGTCAGTCTCAGGGGCACCTGCAGATTCGTTCTTAGGGCGTCCCGAGTCGGCCTCAAGGCCCCCGCCCTGAGAGTCGGTCTCAATGCCCCCGAAAGTAGATTTGGGTGCCCCAGAGGGTTGGTCTCAGGGGGCCCCAAAAGTCGGTATCAGGAGCCCCGGGAGTCTGTCTCAGGGGAGGGGGCCGAGCTAGTCTTAGGGGCCCCAGAGAGTGGTTCTCAGGGCCTCACAAAAGAATATTTCAGGGGGGCCCTAAGAGTCAGTCTCAGAGAACCCAAGAGTCGGTCAAGGGGCCCCAAGAGTCTGTCTCAGGGGACCCCGAGATTCGGTCTCAGGGGTCCCCCTGAGAGTCTGTCTCAGAGAACCCCAAGAGCCGGTCTCAGGGGGCCTTCATAGTCTCACGGGCTTCTCCCTCAGGAGTCTATATTTACTTTCAGGTGGCCCCGATAGTTAATCCGGGGGTCCGAGAGTTAGTCTAATGTGATCCGCAGAGTGCTGGTTTCAGGGGGCCCCAGAGGAGTAGTTTTGGGAGCCCCCGAGATTTAGCCTCAGACTGTGCCCCCCCCCACGAGTTTTGGTATAAGCGGCCCCGAGAGTCAATCTCAGGAAATACCTAAAAGTTAGTCTCAGAGGGCTCCCGGTTGTCAGTCTCAGGGACATCCGAGAGGTAATCTCAGGGTTCTGAGAGTAATTCCCAGAGGTGCTCCCGAGTTTTGGTCTCACGGGCCCCGAGTTGGCCTTAGGCCCGCGAGAGCTAATCTGGAGCCTCTGAGAGTCAGCCTCAGGAACGCCAAAGACTCAGTCTCAGAGGTGATTCCACCGACACCCCCTCCCACCTCCCGGGGTGTTTGTCTCAGGGGCGTCCTAGAGGTAAGTCTCAGAGGGCATGTCGAAAGTCATTCCCAGCCCCCCTCCCCACCCCAAAGACAGCCTCAGGGGACCCCAAGAGCTAATCTGGATGGCCACGATAGTCAGTCTCAGCCCACCCCCCTCCAGAGAAAATCTGAGGGGGGGGCCAATAATTAGTCTCAGGGGTGCTGCCGATAACTAATCTCAGGAGCCCCCAGAGATTCTCAGGGGCCCCAGTTTGATCAAGAGGCGCCATGAATTGGTCTCAGAGACCCCCTGAGATCTAATTGGGAGAGCGGCCGAAAATTAGCTTTGTGAGTGCCGCCAAGTGTTGGTCTTAAAGGGCCCCGGAGCTCAAATAAAAATTTTCAAAATCATATGCCTCGGAAAAATGTCTCTACCCCTATTGCGTACTACAAAAAAGACAAATTGAAACATGTCGATCAGGCACCATTATCGAAGGAAAGGCAAAAAATAATCTAATTTTACCATAAGAGCAAATCGAACAGGGAAATTGGCACTTCAGTCAATTTTTAATCTATTAGCTTAACACCAATAACTACATTCCTAGATATTCTGAAATAAACAACTTTCAAATACTTTCGTAGGGAACCAGACAAACAAGGGTAATGACAGAAATTGATGAGCATAATCCCAAAAAGAAAACTAGGTATGAAAGGTTGAAAATAACAATAACAGAGTGAGCCAAGGCGATAGATATCTTGGGCGCCTTTTGTCTTGGTAACTTGCTCGTTTACAAGACAGCAAGTGTAAGAAAGTAACTGGATCTCAACAGGATCTGTCGACGGAATAGAGGCTATGCAACGTTCGGGACACACTACCAGATCTCTTGTTTTTTATTCGTTTTGTTCCGTTTCTTTGGAAATTTCCTAATTAAAGAGTTCATGGATTCGACACCGGGAAATAATTGCTAATCATTTCCCGTAGAAGACCATTTCTTCGTAATCAAAATGGCTGACCTCCAATAACATGTCTGATTACCCGAGTGAATTGAGGTAGACTCAGGTTTAACATCATGCGCGCATCAACATTGAACTTACCGAAATATGGCACAAAGTTGTTATTATAGCCACGCTACCACGTAAGCTATGGGCCATACTTAACACGCACCCCGCTGGGGGGCGTAATTCGCCCCTCTTGGTTTTCCCCAAATAGCTCAAAAACCAAGAAACGCAGAACAACGAAACTTACAGTACCTTATCCCTAATAAATTTTACACATCTGACGAAATTTTTTAGTTAAGTTCATGTCAGGTCAAGGAGCTATTTAGGGTCAAGTGACCCGACCTCAAAACCTAAAATTACGAGTTTGAAGCAGCGTTCAGGGAACATTAGGAAACCGATCAGTTTGAAGCTTCCACAATATGATAAGGTCATTAAGATCTACAAATCTGCTATCTCGGAATTTTGATATTGTTGACCTAAAGTGGGGTCAATTTTTTGGTCACCCCATTATAAGTCTATGGTGAAAAATAGAATGGACTCGTTTCCAGTAAAAACTGGATAGATAAAGCTGAAAATCCTCAAACTGTATATTCTTATTACGATCTTGATCATAAAGTTGAGTTTTTGAGCATCTGACCTCTCAAAGGTAATGCCAGGTCACGGGAGCAGAGAGTGATTGTTTTGCCAATAACTTCTCACTGAATTGAGATAAAGCTCCCATTTTGCTTGCATTGTGCTTATATTGTCAGGGGAGTCAATTGATATGCAACATGACCATACCAGGTCACTCTGTGACCCAGACCTAGATCGAGGTCAGGGTCATTTTGACTATTTGACCTAGCAAGGTCATATTATACATCATTCTATTCCACGATGAAAAAAGCCAGTGATGCATAAATATGTGCTCTAGCTGCACTGAGTAAATATCTAGAGGTAAACGTATGTCCTGTTGTAAGCCTATGAATCTTCTTTGACCTATGCTGACCTCAATATTGACCTGACATAAAGAGTATACTTATAAGAATATATTTGTCTCATCAAAAGCTTTCAACGCCGCCCGTAATTTTCCTTTAGTTTTCGTGGAACAAGATACGGAGGGGAAACGCCCCCAGCAGGGCGCGTCATGCAAGGACCTAGCGGGGCGCGTATTAATATTAGTGACCTTAGTTTGCCAACACTTGCTCGGATCAAAAAAATCAGGCTATAAACAAAATAAGAATAATTGCTTAAAAAGGCACAGCAATGTTTCCTTCGTGTGAATGTTATAATGTTAAAATATCATACAAAATATATAGGAGATGGGCCCCGGCTAAGGGGGACCCCGACGGTAGTCGGACCCCTCCTGGGCCGAATCCTGGCAATGCTACTGTGTTCTGAGACTTTATATCAGCCACCCTGGGACCACCCCTAAGCCTAGCTGGGGCCCTGAGTTAGTCTGGATACCCCTGTGCTTAACTGGGGCCTCTGATCTGGTATGGGGGCCCTGAACTCTTTTAGGGTCGCTGGGCTAAGCTGGAGGCCGTGAGCTTGAATGAAACCCCCTGAGCTGGTATGAGAGGGGACCCTATATCCGCCGATCTGGCCCCTGAGCTGAGCTGGCCTGTGCTGAACAAGAGCCCTGAGCTGGTCTGGAGCCCCTGAACTGTTCTAGCCATTGAGCTAAGCTGGGATCCGTGAGCTTGAACAAGCCCCTTGAACTGTTTTGAGACCCTACAAAAGTCGACCTGGGGACCTCCGAGCTGAACCGGGCCCCTAAGCTAATGTGGCACCCTGTGCGAATCTAGGGCTCCCCTGTGATGAGCTTCTAGGGGTCCTATGCTTATGTAGGGTCCCTTGATAAGCTGGTCCCGAGGCTAATGCACTGGTCTGGGCCCTTGAGCTGACTGATCTGGGTTCCTGAGCCATGGTCTGGACCTTCGGGCCCTCCGAGATAATTTGGCGTCCCCTGGGCGGCATAGGCATTGGATCCGGGGCGCAGGGGGATACTGCCCCCTCCCCCTTTTGAGGTGAGCCCCGCAACGGATATACAAATATCAGTAACTGTAATATAGAACAGGAAACCCCAAACGGGCCCGAGAGCTAGTCTGGGAACGTTCAAGTTCGGTAGTACGCTGCCTGCAAGCCCCTGGAGGAGGAGCGCTTCGTAAAAAAACCAAGGCACCTAGTACCCGAGTGTTTCCAAATGAGTCCCGAGAACTGGGCCCAATCAAACACCATCCCATATAAATCCCAACACAAAGCATGAATCGGACACGGACTCCGCATCAAATGCCGAGCAACAGTTGTCCCTGAGCCATCGAAAGGCGCAACGTCTTTCGATGCCAGGGTCATATGGTGCCGCCAACTCTTTCCCTGTTGGAGGGGTTTCTTGGGAGTCAAATTGCTCCTTGCACAAGGAATCTGCCGTGCCTTAAACCCGGGTTGGTTGCATGGAAAGCAAGGTTACTAACCACTATAACACCATGCCCACACTTCCTCGGCATCACAACGCTGGTCATCAAGTACCTACATTACACTTGCAGTCATGCTGGAACTCAGCATTTTAGGCATCGAAATATAACTAGGTGTATTTATTGTGATCAGCATTTACCTAAATCAATATCTAATGATGGAAAGAAGGGATCTATAATAACCTAAATAAATTTTCCTATTTTTGTCATTAAATAAGCAAATACAAGTTGATTAGGCATAGCAAAGTGAGGCTATTTGGTATCGAAGCAATGGCTGTAGTTTTCTAAACAGTTTGTTTTTTTGTAAATGTGATGAAAAAGGCTTACACATACGTAAATATAAAAACGCGCTCGTGGTAAAAAATATTGAAATCCTCCAAAAGGGCTTAACAATGTATTTCGTATTTGAAAAGGGTCTAGGTAAGAAACCCAAAAAATGTTTTTTTTGGGTGTTTTACTATGATTTATTAGATCATAATAGGTACAACTCGAAATCATAGGGCACAATTTAATTTCTCAATTTTTCATATATTGACATCCTAGTGTGCACGCGTGTCTCATTGACACCAAACGAGCTAACTAATTTTTATAATTATGGGCCCTCTTGGACTGGGCCCCCTTGAGGTGGCCCCTCTAAGGTTGGTCCCCCACTTTTCAAACCGTTCCTACGCCCCTGTGACGAAGTACCATTGCGTGAATTGAAAGGAGCCCCGGCGATCCTGCAGCTGAGCGCCGACAGGTTTAATGAAACATGAAAATGCTACTCAGAAGGACAGGGCTCATCTGTCATCAGAGCCGCATAGAAATTGATGTTAATATCACGATGACATGAGAAATGGTGATCCCGGGACTTCTGCTCACATATCCTCCGGGTGGTGGGGCATCCGAGTACTGAGCCCCATCAGCACTAAGTCCTGGGCGCCGAAAATGGTCGACGGTGGACGCCTTTGCCCTTTTCCCTTCAATTTATCTATTTCAGTCAAATTAAGAAAATACACACATTTTCTGCACAAGTAAGTGTGGAAAATCACAAGTGCTAATACCAAAGAGACTCTGGTTTTAAAGCGGCCAGTCTTCTGTCGGCGAGGAGATAAGTTTGGCGCACGACCTCCGTTCTTGCACGTTTTGGCTCCATTGGCAGCTGCAATATTCTTTGATCAGACAAAAGTTGCTGTGCAATCTGGTTAGAAGATATTTGAAGGGGTTGGTGACGTATGTCATATATAAAGCATATGAGATAAATGAAAAGAGTAATTCTGTCTTTTTTGCATCACCTTTCCAGGTGGCTAATAGTAACCCATAGGGCTAACCAAGGAAGCAAGTTGAAATAGTCACACAAGCTTGATGTGCCGTAAGGAGAAGAAGCGAATGGTTCCAAAAATTTATTATAACGCAAATATGTCAGGCGCCAGAGTCCAGAAACTCCTCTCTAAGCCGTCATCTTCTTAACCCTGTCATTACCTCAATATTGACCTGAGCCAAAAAGTGACTGACGTAGCTTATTCATTAATTGTTTATGAGCTATGCACCAGCGTTCGCGTTTTCTCAGTTCCTCGCATAAGAGCCGAGTTCAGGGGTTGTTTGGATCCCCCCCCCCAAGAGAAAGGCGGAGGTGGCTCGGAGGCCCACCGGGGCGGGTGTCAAACCTTTAGTGCATCATACGCATGAAATGTCAACTAGGCGTGTATGTTGTTGGGAAAAGCGGGCTACAAAACGGGACGTGATAAATGAATTTTTATCCTACACATTTCAACAAAATAAAAGGAAAAAGACCTCAGACTCTGAACTTGCAACATAAGTGGCGACCGTAATAGGACTAAAAAAGTTTAAGACTATGATTTAAGAAATGCTTTCGTTTTTTAGAAATACGTTCCTTACTGTTACTGCTGAATAGGAAGAATGGAAACCTATTTAGACGTTGCAGCCCGCCAGGGGCTGCAGGGGTCCGAAGCCCTGGAATTTGCAGCGAAAATGTACGAAAAGGACCAAGAACGAGAAGATAGAAGGCTAAAAAAAAAAAAAGGAGGAGAGAGAAAAAAGGAGAGACAAGAAGAAAAGGTAAGGCAGCATGAGCTAGAGCTCGCGAGGATTAGGAACACTGCAAATGGTCCAGAGTCCGATGCGGGCTCGACTCGGAACAGCTCCCAGCCGCCCGATGTTTCTAAATTTGATGAGGAAACAGAGATCTCGACGCCCATATTAAGCCTTGAGCGGCATGCTCTGATTAACCATTGGCCTGTGCATGAATGGGCCAGCAACAAGTGCCCTGTTAAAAGGAAAGCGTTGCAGACGTATTCGAGGTTGCCGGAACATGAGGCCGAGAATTTTGGTCATCTGAAGGCGGCGCTTCTGCAGCGGTACAGGCTCACCCCAGAGGGCTACCGCTCCAAGCGAGGACTTTCTCCCCAGAGGTGGAAGAAACACCCAGTCAATTTATTTGCCGCATAAAAACTACCTTACTAGATGGGTCGAATTGTCGGAAACTGAGCAGTCGTATGAATCTCTGCAGAACCCTGACGACGAACAATTTTGGAAAGCTGTGGCCACCCTGAAAGTGTATCTGAAGGAGAGGGGCATACGAATCCTACGGATATAGCCGAGTTTTCTGCCCTATATCTGGAGGCTCACGGAAAACACTTTACACTATAGCTCAGACAATCCCAAGCAGAGGAACTGAACCAGCCACCGTGCTACCAGCCACGACATCAAATGTAAAGTGTGCGTTCTGCGAGTTCCCTCACAAAACAATAAACTGTCGCAAGGTGAGGCTTATGACGGTACGCGAACGCAAGGAACAGCTAGTTCAGATGGGAGCTTCTTAAATGTTTACCTTGCGGCACCGTGCGACTGTCTGTCCATCAAGGTGCCTAGCTGCGATCACTGCAATGGGTGGCACCATACGCTTGTGCGATCGCGCTGCATCCGCCAGCGCTGCGGACTGCGACAGCTGAGCCAGCAGAAGGTGAACCGACGCCACGGTGGTTATGGCGCACATCGACTCCGGGCTCAGGAGGCCGCGCTGTCATCTTAACACGCGCATACGGGGGTCGAGCCACCTTCGCATGACGGGGGCCGCCCCCTAAGATCTCGAGAACCACGGTAGGTAGCGAAAAACGGTAAACGGCGTTGGGCTGCCCATCCACTTCTCCATCGAAAACATTTAACAATTTTTTTCAGGTCACATTTAAGGTCACGAGAGGTCAAAACACGCCCGTCGTAGGGATAACATGTAAATTCAGTTCTTAGGCCATTACATCTGAACAAGTAAAGATTGAGCAAAACGACTTAAACAATATGAATCCTCTTAGCAAGCCGAATCGAATGATATATAATTTGACCTTGCTAGGTCAAATCAAGGATTTGACCTGACCTGAGGTCAGGTCAGGGTCAAATTATATAAAATGCATATCATTAGAACTGCAAAGCCCAGGCGAGTCTAATGCAGCTAAAATAAATGCTCTATCCCCATCCGTTACTGAGTTATTCCGTAAAAACCATTTTCCCATGTATTTCCAATGGAGAGGTCATGCCTCGTACCTGACCTTAGGTCATCGATATAAAAAATAACGGAACATATTTTAGAGAACTCGGTGGGGCCATTATGTGATATGAGTTTCAATCGGATAAGTTCACCCTGCTCCGACTTATGCTATATTAAACTTTTTTTGAGGTCGGGTCACCTGACCTGTACTGGTAACCTGACCTGAGATGACCTAACCTTAAAATTTTTCACAGAAGTTGTAAAAATGATGAAGAAAAGGGTATACCAGGTACGGCGGCGCTACGCGCCGCCGTTTTTCTACTATCTCCGAAAAACCCGAGGGGGCGGGTACCCGCCCCCGTCAATGCGCGTGTTAATGCAGACAGCTCAGGTCTGGGCCACTGGCGAATCTGATGCTCCTCAGAGGGTCCGAATCATGCTGAACACTGGGAGCAACCAATCCTTCATCCGAGCAGACATAGCAGAGGCTCTCCGCTGCAAATCCCTGGCGCATGACGTCATGAAGGTGCAGTCATTTGGCGGCGGAACAATACAGCAAAAAATGAGGAAGGTGCAGGTGTCCATGGGCAGAACGAAGGAGGGGTAAGTCCCTTTCTATAGCTGCATATGTTGTACCTACCCAATATACCTTTACTTAAAGGTACGTTCAAGAGGGATTCCCCACGCCCGAGTGACGTCACATGGGCGTGGAGGAATTCCTTCACCATTGGGCCGTGTGTTAAACTGCTGCTAATGGCGCTTCCCGCTTACGAATTTGTGAGAATACACGGTAATCAAGTTTATCCGAAATGCAATAACTAAGCATGGTATTTTTATTCTGGGCCTCTTCTTGCAAAAATTTGAGTATTTAATCATTTAATTTTCCCATGTTATATTCTACGAGGTGTGACGTCACATCCGGTAGTCTGCGCTTGCTGCTGGAGGGGGGTTGGTACCTACCATATGTAGTGCGCCTCTGAGAGCGTCCACCGATATCCAGGGTCACACGCATCTAGTGGGACTTGACCTCGCGGAACCGGTAGCGTGGGAGAATGATGATTTGCAGACATCCATATTGATTGGCATGCATCATCTGCGTGACGTAAATGATGGCCGGATAAGAATGGGAGAAACAGGTCCCCTGGCCCTGGGGTCGCGTTTTGGATGGATAATATCTGGACCGATGGGAACAGGAGTCGGAACAGGAAAGCTCCTGACATCAAACTTCGTCCAGGCGGAGAAGACTGCGGACCTCCTACAGGACCTGTGGGATTGATAAAAGATAGGAATCACTGCTGACGGTGCCGAAGACAAGAAACAACGAACTCAAGACGAGGATGACGTGGTAACCTATTACAAGAAAACGCTAGAGCGGCTACCCGACGGTAGATATCAAGCTCGCTGTTCCTGGAGAGAAGAAAATGGAGACCCGCTTCCAACAAACGAATCCCTCGCCGGGCCAGATTGGATGCCTGTGAGAAATCCCTAAAGAGGCAAGGTCGACTTGAGGAATACGATGACGCCATTCAGGATTACCTAGACAACCACCACGCGGAAAAGGCCCCGCCTGTCCCAGAAGGTCCAGTGCATTTCCTGGCACATCACGCTGTATACAAGCGCGACGAGATACGAGTCGTATTTGACGCTGCGGCTGGGCTGCCCAACGCGTTGAACGATCACATCAGGGCTGGTCCGAACCTGATCGCTGACCTAACCGGCCTGCTCCTTCGTTTCCGCTTCAAGGGGATCGGCCTAATTGGTGATCTGGAGAAGGCCTTTTTACAAATAGGCCTGCGTCCTCAAGACCGTGACGCCACTCGATTTCTCTGGAGGAAGCTATGCAGAAGAACAAAGAACTCCTTTTGGGAACGAATGGGGAAATCTTATCAGGGTATTGCACTTATCTGTAGCATAAAACTCATCTACAGGTAAGCAGCAACGTCTACATCCACACCTACACGCAAGTACACCCACAACCCACACGCACCTTCCATCCCACTCACACGCAATAACACACCTCGTCGCACGCAAATATACGCACATACTCCCTCTACACAGACACATACACACACGCATACACATACCTACACAATGCCATCGCCTTATTTTGTACGTATCATCATTTATCGTAAATGTTTGTGTTACGCTGATCAAACTGCAATGCAGCTTTGTGTTTCACTTTCAACCTTGATCTGAAACGAGTGATGTTTGTTTTGTATCAGAAATGTATATAAGAAACATGGATTAGAGTGGAATATGAAAAAATATCATTTGAAATGAAGAAATCAATGGACCCCTTGAGTGGGGGAAAAGCAGAAAATATTTATCTGGAGGGAGAATGCGATGGTCCCCTGGCCCACGACCTACAGAATGACAAGGGTCGTATTCGGAGTGAACGCGTCTCCGTTCCTGCTGCAAGCAACCATCCGCCATCATCTCCAGCTCTATGAAAAATATGATCCAGAACTAGCTGCACTGCTCCGGCGTGACATCTACTGTGACGATTTGATCACAAGCGTCGACACTGAGGAAGAAGCTGATAACGTGCAAAGCCGAACAAGGGACATATTTCAAGACGCACAAATGGTGATGGTCAAGTGGGGTCGAAGTTCCTCGTCAGACACACAACGCCGAGAATTCTGTAAGCGTGA
Source organism: Lepas anatifera (assembly GCA_034440635.1). Taxonomy (NCBI): domain Eukaryota; kingdom Metazoa; phylum Arthropoda; class Thecostraca; family Lepadidae; genus Lepas; species Lepas anatifera. The sequence goes on along the minus strand of JAOTON010001541.1, from coordinate 5,127,467 downwards.
AGACACGGAGCGGAAGGTTCTGGGACTCGGCTGGCTTCCCGATGAAGACGTAATTGAGATCACAACGGACAAACTATTGCAGTACAGCACTGAAGCCCCAGAGACAAAACACACCATCTTGAGAACGGCAGCGAAATTATATGATCCCTTGGACCTCATGAATTTATTTACAGTGAGATTGAAGATGATGCTTAGGACTCTGTGGAAGGCAAAGTTCGACTGGGATGAACCCATCACAGCAGAAGTGCGAGTTCGCTGGAGGAAATGGCTGAAGGAGTTGAGTCAGATCAATCCCTTCCGAGTATCTCGGGACTACGGCATACTCGCCGGGGCTGTAATAATTGTTGGGGTTTAACGACGCACCAACTGCCAGGGTTATACGGCGTCGCCAACTCTCACCCTGTTGGAAGGGATTTTGGGGATCAGATCGACTTATTCAGAGGCTCCGCCGGGACTTCGAACCCGGGACCGGTGGCTTAGAAGACAAGGGTGCTATCCACTAAGCCACCTCATCCCCACTCGCCGGGGCTGATTTTCAAATGCATGTATTTTGTGATGCAAGACAAGAGGCTTTGGCCGCTGTGATCTACGCTCGAACCGATGACGAGAGACCTTCCCAAGACACCGCACTCATGATTTGCAAGACTCGGCTTGCTCCCTCCCAGATATCTATTGCCAGACTTGAACTAACAGCTGCTTTAATTGGAGAACGACTGCTGTAGCTTGTTAAAGGTCACCTACCATCACGGCCGTCGTCTGAGCTTTTGTGGACCGATTCGCTGGTAACTTTGCACTGGATTCGAAGCGAAGCACGGCGCTGGGGCGTGTATGTGCGAAACTGTGTCACAGAGATCCAGGAGCTAACCTCAGTGGGCAGCTGGCATCACTGTAGTGGAGTGGATAATCCCCCGATCTGCCGTCACGTGGAGCTCCAGCAGCCTACCTGGATCACGATAAGTGGCTGCAGGGGCCCAGTTGGTTGCGTCTTCACCCATCACAATGGCCAGCATCCCCGAGCGGAGGAGAGGAACCCGACCAATGTCGAGTGGAGCAAAGGAAGTCCGGTATAGAATCTATCGGACCAAGCCTTCAAGTGTGTCCCACTTACTTAGTTCCGAATAACCATACCGGAATAAACCAGCTGATGTCACCGGAGCATTACAGCTCTATTCAACGTTTGCATCGCGTTACCGCTTGGTTTTTGTTAGTTTTTAAAAAAAAAACGAGACGTGAAATAGGCCTATCTGGAGACCTCACGGCGGAAGAGATTAGGAGTGCCGAGAAACTATGGCTTCATCAAACACAGGCTGATGTTTACAGGGATGAGCCTTCTCTCCTGCAGGCGGGCAAGGATATACCTAAGACCTCAAGCACATTGAATTTGAACTTGTTCCTGCAAGATGAACTCCTCAGGGTGAAAGGGTGCCTCCAAGAATCTGAGCTGACTTCCGAGGAGATATATCCGATCCTGCTGCCGAATGATCATCGATATGTCCATATTTTAGTTCAGGAACTGCACCTACGTCTCTGTCATGCAGGGGTACAACAGACTATGTTCGAATTACGCTCCAAATTCCGAGTTCCTAGAAGTCGCCAGCGCGTACGCCAGGTACTCCACGCTTGCCCGAGATGTCGGATCTTCAGGTTGAAGCCCTGTACACAAGACGGTGCTCCTCTGCCGAAGGAGCGAGTCTGTGCAGGTCCCCCATTCTCCCGCATCGGCGTTGACCTAGGGGGACCTCTTTGCTTTAAAAATGGCAGCGGAGGGAATGTCTCAAGGGTGTACTTCATTATATTCACCTTTGCCGTTGTACGAGCTGTCCACCTTGAGCTCGTCAGGACCCTCTCGACTAATGACTTCCTGGAAGCTTTTGATCGTTTCGTGGCCCAGCGCAGAACACCAAGTGTGATAATTAGCGACCACGCCACAGACTTTAAGGGGGCGGCTGCACGTGTGACGCATCTTGGCATTGAATGGAAATTCAACGCCCCGAGAGCACCCTGCTGGGGAGGTTTTTACGAACGGTTGATGCGCACGACGAAGGAAGCGCTCCGGAAAACGCTGTACAAGAGTCTTTTGACGTTTGAGCAGCTGCAGAAGGTATTTTGTCGCATAGAGGGGGCCATAAATGCTAGACCTCTCACCCCACCGTCTGATGACGTTGATGACACGCCTCCTCTTAAGCCCAGTGACTTTTTAATTGGCACCAATCTGAAGGCTGATGGATCCATCTCAGATGTTGAACTCGAACAAGACGAGCTAGGAAGAGCTCTCAAATCGAGATGGAGCCACAGCCAAAGGGTTTACGAGCACTTATGGCAAAGGTGGAGGCGCGAATACCTGCGTCACCTCAGGAGTCCTCCGCGCCAGCAAGCAAAGCCACCTGCTAACGGAGATATGGTTTTGGTTGATGATCTGCCGAAATCGTCGCCCCTCACCTGGAAGACAGGGAGGATAGCAAACTTACACCCGGGTCGAGATGGATGTGTGAGAGCTGCTTCTGTTCGAAAAACTGGAGGCCAAGAGGTCACACGTCCTATACAGCTACTCTATCCGCTCGAAAGTCCGTAACATGCAATCCTGCCTCAAAGGGTCAGAATGTTATTGCACACTGCATTTTGTATCTTTGTGGAATGCTATGTGCAGTAGGGTGCATCAAACGCCCCGACTTTTGAAATTAGCTACGCGGCCCGGCCCAATTTTTTGCCTTGGACCTAGTGAGTCCAAATATGAAATATTTTGAAATTTTGAAAGGGGCTAGGGGTGCCACCTAGCGGCCAAAGTTTTCAATTTTGACCATTTTTAGATATACTTTGGATTTGCCGCAGAAGTCGTCTCATTTCATTAGTGGACTGTTTTGTGACCAAACACTGTTGCGCTGGCCTAAAAGCACATGCATGCCCAATTTCATGGATTTTAGACATCTTTTAGGGGTGCCTCCTAGCGGTGAAAAAATCAATTTTGACAGTTTTTTTACAATTTGTTTCATTAAATGTGGGGGGCAGAATCATTGTGTATTTTGGTCCAGCTGAAACGAGATTTTGCGGAATCGACCTCAAGGTACTTGCGAGACGGATTTCATGCATTTTGGATTTCTTTATATGGCACTACCTGGCGGCCGAAGTTAAAAATTTACATTGGCTTCTGTTCATCCATTTTTATTTATTGAGGACACTGGTCCTGCTTGCAGCTAATTTTTTGGGTGATAAACTACCGTTTTACTGTAATTTGATGCCTTCTCGTACACACAAGGCTAAGAACGAAGATTGACGGAAACAAGTTGTGGGGAGCGGACATGGAAACTAATTACTGCTTACACCGTGGTAGAGTAAGACAACGAATGGAAAATACGGTTCCCCATATCAAATTTGACGGTTGAGCTTCTCGAACGGCAGGAGTGTTCAGACGCAGTGGTGAACATGGTGTTTGCCACAACAGAGTCGAACACAGGTCATCGATCAGCCGCCTGCATCCAAATCCAAAACCGGCTGAACAAGGCTTTGCTCTGGTCTGCGGACAGGCACTAAGTCGGGGAAAAAGTCCACGTCAGTGCTTTCAACAGACTCGATATTGAGAAATTCTGCTTGCCTAACCAATAATTCTAACAAAAACCTACTTACGTTCATTAAACACTGAAGAAAAACGGGCCAAAAATGAACAATATTTCTAAATTGATAATTTATCAAGATAAGCGAAATATGAAAGACGGTTGAGTTTATCTTTCAAATAAACTCAACTTCACCAGAAAGTCGCCCGTTCCTGATGGAACTCAAAGAGAACCTCCTTCCAACTGTCTGTCCGAATCAAAGCTGTGATGACCACGAGGAGTTCAGAGAATTAGGAATTACTTTCCTTGGCTCAAATAATCCAGATGTATATTTTCGAGCAATGCGTAGAGCTAGATGGATGAGCAGGCTGCCTTATGCGATGAAGATATGCACGTCCGAGCACCACATTCCCAACGTTCAGCACGAAAAAAGCTCCAACGCAGGAACTAATGTCAAAGCTTTGGTGGTTCGGGACTTTCATCACCTCCGTCTATGGCTTGTAATGCATGATATACCAGGACGCAGTGGGTTCCCCATGGCATGATCTGAATCTTAATCACCACTTATCCTGTTATGGGGACTGGGTGAACGAAGTTGTTGGCACCGGTGCACTGCTGGCTTTCAGCCATAAGCGGTACTTCACCTTAGAGATGGTTCCCTTGCTCTTTTCAGCAACTTGACATCTCAGCCTGTGCGAAGTCAGCTTGCAAAACGTTTTCTGGTGGTGAAGCTCAAGATCATACCCGAGGCACCTCTCAGTTGTGAAAAGAAGTGGGTCAGGGAAACCGTGTTTTTATTTTATTTATCTATTTTTTATTAGGGCCACTCCCAAAATGCACACTTGCCCAATTACAGGGAGTATTGGCGTGGGTGTTCAAGGATCCTCTCCACCGGGTCAAATCGGACACGGAAGGCGGTTTCCCGCCGTGGGAATTGAACCCACGTTAATCCATGCTATCCGATCCGAAGACTGGCAACAAAGCCACCAGGCCACCCCGGCCCCAGAGTTCGCAGAGAGTGAGCAGAGAATAAGTTGGTAGACCTGGCTGAACCTGAGTCGTGGTCTAAATTCAGACTCCTGAAGCTAGACACCGGGTTCCTAGAGCTGGATGTCAGTGACGGGCCTGACTCATCTACCTACCAGGCAGCAAGGGTAAAGCCCAGGGCCATACATGTTCCCAATGATACCGCCGTAAAGGGAGGAAAGATGGCCTCGGACTTTCAAACGACAGCGTAGTCTAAGCGACACTTGCAAAACATTCTGCAAGCGGTTGGGAAAAAACGAAAAAGGCAGCCTGATCTACGCTCAAGGAAACCGAAACACGAGTAATCTGTGTGCTCAAGAAAGTGGGGTTGTGTGAATAGTAGAAATAGAAACAGCCAAGTGTGACTATCAGTGGTCAAAACTGGCGCAACTGAACATGACGTCTTGTCGAGGCCATGAGTTGTGAGCGCGGCAGTGGAGTGGTTAGCGCAGTTGGCTTCCACGCAGCCGACCCGGGTTCAAGGCCCGGTGACTTACTTGAACGAGGAGCAAGCTGGCTCCCCAGAAACCCCTCCAAAAGGGTAAGAGCAGGCGACGCCGTATGACCCTGCAGTTGGTGCATCGATAAGCCCCAAAAATCAATCAAACAGGCCGTGAGCTGTGCTATGAATGTCTCTTACAAATCTCGTATTTGTAATCGAAAGATCGGTGTAAGTTAATTACAATAATAACATAAGCAATAACCTAAAGTAACATGATTACAATAATCTAAGACATTTCGCATTAATTTGGAAACATCGGCTCTTGGCGTTAATCATCGTACATGAGCTTAGCTCCCACAACGGTGCTTTTCATGCAAGGTACTTACGCTGGAACCTTCAAGCATTTCATATATTGATGAATCAAGATGTTTTGGTCTCAGCATTGTATAACTGGCCTTGTATTGTAATAGGAATAATACCTCAAATCGATGAACGATTGGGTTCTTCCCGAAATATCCCAACTTAGCCGCCCACTGTGCTCCGGTAAATTTCTAAAATAAGAGGAGGTCGTGTGAGAACTACCAAAAACCATGAAACGGTATGGAAGAAAATGGATGATTTGATGAAAAAAACGGAAAAGGAAGATTAAATATTGGTCCGGAAATTTTGAAGGTGATATCTGACACTTGAGAGGAATTTGCAACACAAATTATCGTTGGAACTCAACCAAAACTTCTTACTCATTTTTGTCATAGTCATTAATTTCTTAAAAACTTAGAAATTAATTTCGGCCACCAGATGTCACTCATTACCAAAAGTTGTAAATGCCTTTACCAGATACTTTGACCTACAGGAGCAGTTCATAATTACAACAAAGTTCTAATCCAGGATGGTTCAACAATTATTTTCGATAAAAACTCACCAAAACGCAAAACGTTGCAAACTTATACCGTCAGGTGGCACCCCTAGCTGGCGTCCAAAATGCGCAAAGTGACTGCACAGGTAATTTGGAGCTTGGAAAACAGTATTTGACCACTGCTGGGTCCTATTTTATGATAATACAATTTCCACGGGAGACCCAATGAATATTAAAAATTGCAAAAATTTGAAACTTTGACCGCTAGGTGGCACCCCTAGCCCAATATAGATTTTCCCAAAAATTGGGATTTGAGGTTTTCATGTCTGAAAAAACAAAATTTGACGGGCCGCTAAGCTAATTTATCCAAAAATGAAAATCATGGGGCGTTTGATGCACCCTAATGTGCAGTGTTTAGTTCCACTTGGCTAGCAAGATGTAATGTTGATTTAAATGCGAAGGTTAAATTCAACTTTCACGGGGGAGGATGTTGGGGAAAGCGGGCTGCAAAATAACCGCACGTGATAAATGAATTCTCATCCCACACGCTTCAACAAAATAAAGGGAGAAAGACCTCAGACTCTGAGCTTGCAACATGTCATATGTACCGTGAGTTGTATTGTCAATAAGTGTGTGTGTGTGTGTGTGTGTGTGTGTGTGTGTGTGTGTGTGTGTGTGTGTGTGTGTGTGTGTGTGTGTGTGTGTGTGTGTGTGTGTGTGTGTGTGTGTGTGTGTGTGTGTGTGTGTGTGTGTGTGTGTGTGTGTGTGTGTGTGTCAATTGAAAGATTTGAAAGGCTGCATCATGTATCTGGACGCCTAAAAATACTAATAACTCGAAATCGGTGCCTGTAATTTTGCACGCCAAGCATAGCCACATACTGAACTCATTTAATGACCTCGTGATTTTCTATTGCTATCGACACCGCACACTGAGCATATTTTGGGGGTGCCCCCAAAAGAGATAGAAATCCACACCCCTTGTTTCTGGTGACGTTGGATTACACTGGTGCAATGAGCAATAATCAATGACCACCATGGTCATTGATTGTCGAAAGAGCATGACATGGGACGTGGAATATAGGTATTTGTATTTGTATTTATTCACGTAAGTGAGCAGGTAAGACCCACTTATAGTTCAAGTCAGATAAGTAAAACAAAGACATGGTATTTACAATGAAATGATAAAAAGATACCCGTGGCATTCCGAAATACGAAGCAAAGTCACACGCTCGCCTTAAGTCTTTGTGTCATTAAAAAACTGTATGAATAAAACATGATCATGACATAAGGACTCTAAAATAATAAAAGTGAGTATACAAGATGTGCAGATAAATCAAAAGTGAAAACACGAGATAAAAAGTAAAAACTTCCGCTAACCCATTAAGAGCCAGACGAGAATCAAAACGGGTGCTGCTTGATGTGCTCCACTACAGTACCTTTAAAAATGTGGCATGTGGTGTTAAACGAAACGGTTGTGGAGCACTTGATCGCAAAATCATTAAAACAAAGTAAAGCACGAATAAAAACACCTCGCTTTACAGTTTCGACGCGGCCAAAGGGAATCTGAAAAAAATTATCGTTGTGCCCCCGTGGTTCGACGCTGAGGGACGTGAGAGGGAAGGCTCCCAAGCAGGGAAGTGGTGTCTATCTTGCCCAGGTTTTTTTAATAAAACTTAAATCATATTGATACCTTCTTTGCGAGAGGCTGGCGGTTTTGAATAAATCTAAAAGGTCATGATAAGAAAGCCTGATCGAAGGCCGAGGTGTAGCAGCGTGGGCGGTAACCACATAATAGATTTTTGCTGAATTCTGTCTAGCCTTTCCAAATGAGTTTGAGCAGCCCCTGCCCCAACAAAGCAACCGTATTCAAGAATGGACCGAACATTGCCAAAATATGCTGCCAGAATGGGTTTGTTTTCAGACTTCCCGCGGCTCAGCCGGTCTGGAGAGATCGTATGAGCACACCCATCATCCTATTTGCCTTGCTGACGATTTAATCGATGTGGTTTTTAAAGGTTGATTTCGTGTCAAGCCAAACACCCAGGTCTCGAACCTCTTTTATGTGATCCAGATAAGTGTTTTGAATTTTGTACCGGGCCTGAATTGGACTTCTTTTTAGATTGATTTTAAAAGAGCAGCAGTTTGATGGGTTAAGGTTGAGTTTCCAATCGTTGGACGAAATTGCAAGCCAGTCAAGGTCCTTTTGAAGAAGCTCCGTGCCCTTTGGCTCGGTGATTTTCCGATAGAGCTGTACAGCGTCAGCAAAGAGAAGAATATTTGTCTAAATATTGTCCGAGAGGTCATTTATGAAGAGTGCAAAGAGCAACGGAGATATCACACTAGCTTCTCGCGTTCCAAAGTGCACCTGGGTTCAATCAGAACATTTTTCATCGATAACGACTCGTTGTTTTCGATTGCACAACAAAGTTTTGAGCCAATTCAAAGCCTGTCGGAAAATATTGTAAGATTTTTTTAAACTTGTGGAGGAGAAGTTTATGGTTTTCGCTCTGGAAAGCCGAAGAGTGGAGTGTGTAGAGAAGGTCTATCTGATGGCCAACAGGCTTTATGTATGCAAGAATTATGTATAACAGAAATTATGCGTGCTTCGCAAAAAGCATGAAATAATTCTCAAAGGCGACTTTTTATCGTATGTGATAGCGGTAAAAAACTCCAGTTCCGGTTTTCCGGTTTGGCAAAGAACACAAGCATGTGTTCGCAAGAAATCACTGGTCAGCAAACGAGTGAAATCCCACTAGTCACCAGAACTATAAGGAGAAGCTCTTTCATACACCCTCACCATGTTTGCCACGTTCCTACCTTGTACACGCCATTGAGCTCAGTGAGATGGTCGAAAATGGAGTACATGGAGTTGAGCATGGAGACCACCTGCATGGGGGAGAGGCGGCTGCAGATCTCAGTGAAGGTCACCACGTCCGAAAACAGGATCGTCACGCTCTCGAACACCTGTCAAAACACAGGGTTTACCAATAGCGATCTCTCAGCATACTATACCAGATTATAGCAGCGCTTGAAAGTGCATAAGACCTGAACACTCGAAAAAGCCGTGCAGTTATCAACCCATCGACAAGAAAATCTTCAACACGTTCCATTCCATCCTGTTCATGGAAACTATATGATAAACATTTTGACATGGTCAATTGCTATGCGTTTCCCTCACCTCACATGTATCAACAGGATTGGTGCCTTTTCTCAGTCTGTTGGCCACTTCCTTGGGGATCATCTGATAGAGGAGTTCATCCGTTCTTTTCATCTCGTCGTCCAACTTCTTCATGGATTCTTCCAGTTTTTTGGACTTGAGCTGTTCTTGGTCCAATGCAAGTTTCAATTCTATTGACTGCTGCGTTCCAGCCAGCATCAGGTCTCTGTTGTGGCAGCAGACACTAGTCATGTATTTTCGAACCAGACAGGCGATGCTATTCTGCTACGTTACTACTCCTTCCATGTGAAACACTGCAGGTAGGTATTGGCTTTGTACATATGACACTGAAGAGAGGGATAGTGACGCCTATCTTCAGAGTGCTTGCACTCGTAACAATTTATCGAAAGAGGTTCTCTGGATTCGTGAAGCCTTTCAGACAGGGGCGGATCCAGAAGTCAATCCGGCCATGCCCCGCCCTACCAAAAGCGAAATAAATGGGGTTAAGCCCTCTTTTTCTTCCCCTAAAACAAATAAGTGTTTCATAAATCACCAATCAGGAAAAATGTGTTTTAAGAGTTTTCGTGCGTTCGTAATATATATAGTTGAGGGTGAGAAATTGATTCACTGCTCCAGTTTAATCCTGTTGGCCACCGTCTTCGCCGCTGCAGTTTTTTTCTTTTTGCTTACCACCATGAGTTTGGCCCTCCCAAACCAACGGCTGGATCCGCGTCTGCTTTCAGATGACCCCAAAGAGCAGCAGTGAACAAACATGGTTTAGTTTGCAACTGCTTGGCTAGTCAGGTATGGACTAACTAATTGAATTATGGTAGTATGTCTGCAGTCTGAAAACGCCCAAAATATTTGATTAAGGATTTCGATACCTCCGAGAAAAAGTTTCGTCGCAAAAAATTAAGCGCTACGTACACATCTGGTACATGACAGAGCCATATAGGTTTAGTGTAGTATTAGGATCAGATACACATACACAATTATTATCTGTATATTCACCATCGAACTTTCTCTTCTTTCAATGCTCTCGTTGAAACCAGTAATGGAGTTCCTATTTTCAGATTTTTTGCAAAGGAAGGACAACATGATTTTTATATTGAGTGCGTGTCATTTGCATTGGGCAGTCCATGGGCGCCAAAGTGCAAGCACGGTGGAGATATTCGCAGCTGGTGAATTAGGTGGACGTCAATGGCAGATGAGACAGAAATGTTTCCCCGCAGTCTTCAGAACACGTAAGTTAGGGAACGCTCATTGAATGCAATTTAATATGGTTTTAATCTATAGGTAAAAATGCCGTAAGATACATATTGTGTAACGATCTGCTGTTTCCCTCAACGGACCTGCATCCAGTGGTATATTAAAATTTTTGGGGCTTTAGGGGCTTTTTGGGGCTTTCAATAGTTTTAATAGGTGGACAACAGGCCTCCGATGACACAAATGTTCACCAGAGCTACTCGTGCAATTCCAGATAGTCCAAGAAAAAAGTGCAGCGTAGAACAGGGGACTGGGCAGGACGGCAAAGACCCAACTTCACTCCCGGATTAAGCAGTATTCTATTTCAAATGCTGCACTCTAATATCCGCTGGTGACTGTAGACTATTGAATGAGCACACTGCCCTTATAGAGGCGATTCTAAAAGTGCAGAGCTCGTCGGGACTCAATGCACAGTAATCCGACTGGGGTCTAAAAGCAGAATTTTGAAATGGAGGGCGTGCGTACTTTATGAAAGAGTACGCAATTGTCGGTGATAAACATTGACTGTGCTTATAATTTTTCTGTATGTGGTTAATTCACTGGTGAACGTGAGGTGTCATTAAGAAACAATTTTGCAAGCCGTCAAATGTGTTCTCTAACATAGTTTCAACAGCCCACAGTGACCTCACACGTTTCCTTTACTTGCTGAATTTGGTACATATTAGCACGGTATGTACATACATCCAGGCAAAGCGTTTTCCACTTAACACCCGCCCCGGTGGGCCTCCGAGCCACCTTCACTATGGTGAGGTGCTCAAACATCCCTCCCCCTCAAACTCGACTCCTATACGGGATAGCGAAAAAGCGCAAACGCTGGTGGATAGCTCATACGAATTCATGAAGAAACTACACCGGGAACTTATTGGATCAGGTCAATATTGAGTTCATGGAAGGTCAAAGAAGGTGACATGTTAGAGAAGAGTTTCGAGGCTATTTTCACAGAGTGGAGTTACAATAAACTTTTTAGGCACCGTTTGCTTCCTATTATTATGACAAATCAAGCAATGTATAACATGACTTTACTAGGTTAGAAAATAAAATAACCTTAGTCAGGTCAAGGTCACCATCTAACGTAGCATAGTCAATATACATATCAATTGACTCGCAATAACATCCCAAATGTAATGGTATCAATAAAGCTTTATCGTCATTTTCTGACAAGTTATTGACCCAAGTCTGGAAACCTGCTTAAGTAGGCCCAGATGATCTATCAGAGGTCACAAGTCCTAACTTGCAACATGAACCTGGAAAGGGGTCTAGGATACTACAATTTGAAGAATATGAAAATATCCTAAGCTGTGTCTACATAAAAAGAACCATTGTTAGTCCAATTCCCGTTTCCCATGCATTTCCAATGGAAAAGTCATGATCCGTACCTGACCCTAGGTCATCAATGTGAAAAATCTGATGATGAACCATTTTGTAGTATTAGTTTCAATTCGATAGATTCACACTTTTCTTACTTATGACACCTTTAATATTTTTGAAGGTGAGGTTACTTGACCTGCACTGGTGACTTGACCGGAGATGACCTAACCTTAAAATTTTGAGGAAAATTGCGGAATTAATCAAGGATAAGGTGTGCCAAGGACGCCGGAAAACCCGAGGAGGTGTTCAAACACCCCCGACCGGGGGCGAGGGCTAAGAGCAAAGTGAAGACTTAAACCGTACGTGGAATCCATTGCAATTTTCCGAAGTCACCAGTGTGTTACAAATAAAGGAAGTGCATCAAGTTCATTGCTATGCAAGTTTTTTATTTTCCTTGGCGTCGTAGTCATGCCCGACTGTCGATCTATACTGTGAACTTTGGAGCCAGAATTAACACATGCACCTCACTAGTGAGAGGTTATATCTGGGTGTAAACAACGAGTATCAGCCGTCTGATGTGTTTGGGAACCTGATGCTCCTTGTTGAGATATTGTTTTGCAATAGTGTATTGCTTGCTGCAGATAATAAATTATAAAAAAGAAACAAAGAGGATATATCTGTTTCACACCTGTTTTTGTTAATTTCCGGAAGCGCTAGAACACTTTGTTGTGTCAATGAAAATATATTCACTGGATGAATCGAAACAATTGGACGAATGTTGAGGTTAAGACAGCATCGAGTTCATCAGAGGCAAGTAATGTTCAATAGAATTAAAGCAGAGCATTGCAGGTTTTCTAATAAATATTCTAACTTAGCAAAACATGAAAAGGTTAATTAGGGAACATTGAATACTGCAATTGCAATTATTTATCATCGGCTAAGATGGTTTTTCTTTCCATGTGTTCGTGACATGCCTACTGCGAGATTTGTACCCATTAAACTTTCTGCTTTGTATGTGCATAGTCCATTGAAATCTTATTTCGGCTCTACTCTTTCATCTTTTAATCTTATAAATGGGCCTTGTCCCTTGCGTAGAGAAGGAATACATGAAAGAAATAATGCGACCATAAAAACTTATTACGCTTCTCATCCGCCTCATAGCCATTAAATGGCACAATTTTTGATATCATTGACATTGTAGAGAACAGCTGACACTGGCAGGGGCTAAGGTGTCCTGATATCATTGACATTGTAGAGAGCAGCTGACACTGGCAGGGGCTAAGGTGTCCCAGTCAGCATTGTGATAGCGTACAGTCTGTACACGTGTAACATCCATATAATGTGTGTGACACCTGTGACGAGCATGCTCGTGTTTTCCGAAGACCGAGGTGTTCACATCTACCATACCGATGGCAGCATCCCTTTGGGGCCCAGTCCAACTCGGTTTCAGACAGCGCAAACAGTCTGTCGCTAAAACACAGGTCACATCCGGAGCATCAGCTGACTGGCTGCGATGTCTTCCTTTGTCTACTCACAAAGGCACTGCTATCCTAAAAATAGTCAGCGAGGGGAAACTGAGTACGTTCACTAGGTAGCTGGACTAAGGAAATGATGTAAACAACAAAAAACGTGGCATAAGATTTAACATTCGCTCGGGTGGGGGGCTTTTAAGACCCCCCACCCCCCTCGGGTTTTTCCAAAGTGACCAAAAAACGGCGGCGCGCAGCAACGCCAAACTTTGTATAGCTGTTCCTTCATCATTTTTACATCTTTCCGGAAAATTTTAGCTCAAGGGCATATCAGGTCAGGTCACCAGGCTAGGTGAAGTGACAGCCCCTAAAAAAAATGCTTAGGACTGCGTAACTAAAAGGCGGGTTAACCCGCGCCCCACCGGGGGTCGGCGCCACCTTCGCCCCACCGGGGGCATCGATGGCCCCCTCTAACTCCGAAAATATGGGCGTTAGCCAAATCTGCAAAGTGCAATGAAAGCTTGCGTGAATTCAGTAAGAAATTACTTTGCATGTTTTAGTGCTCAGGTCAATGGTTTGACCTCCAGAGGTCAAATTAGGTCAAGATCGGCTATTTTCACTCAAATATGCAATGATTGAGCAAACTGGGCATAACTCTTATGTCATTAGAGCTATTGAGGCCTGGTGAAGTACATTTGATAGCAAATTGCCAGTACTTTTTCCGCTATTTGGAACGTAAAGACCTCCCGCCAGTGGTTTGACCTCCAGAGATCACCTCGTGACCTAATATGACCTGAGGTCACGAAAGGTCACAAAGTGACCTTGCCGTATATCAAATGAAAACCAGTGACAAGACAAACACGATGGTGTTCGTTTCACCGCTCTAGCTTAATTAGGTCAAGGTTATTGCCAAAATACTGTTTTTGACCTCTGGTGACCTTGGATGACCTTAGAAAGTCAAAGGGCAAATATGACCCCTGGGATCCGTGAAAAGTGTCAAAAACGTTTTTCTGAGCAGTCTGAGTATTTGCAATCATTTTTGTGGCTTTTATATCATGAAACAACTTTTCCCTATGCTTTTCCAATGGGAGAGGTCGCCTCGTGACCTGAGCTCAGGGCACGAAATCGAAAAATCCCGGATATACACCTTGTAGACCCTGGAGGGTTATGAAGTGTAGGAAGTTTCAAATCGATCGACTTTGAAATGTAGCTTTACAGAGCTCTAAATTGAAGTGAGGTGACCTTGGTTGACCTCGTCTGGTGACCTGACCTTGGGTGACCCGGGGTAAAAATTTCAGGGATGATGGGAAAATGATGCAGTGAGAGGTAGAGCCCTCAACTGCGGTGCTGCGCCTCGTCGTTTTTCTGCTATCCCGGAAAAACCTTAGGGGGCCATCGATGGCCCCCGGTGGGGCGAGGGTTAATTGATCAAGTTAAAACTCATACCACATATTGGGCCTACCAGGAGCTATAACATATGCCCTGGGATTTTTCATATTGGTGACCTAAGGTCATGTGCAGAGCATGACCTCCCCATTGTAAATACACGGGAAAAATCACGAAATGAGCTTTTCTCAGTAAGTATGGTTAGAATCAACTTCAAACATTGGTTAAGGCTTGCTCGTATCTCATTTCTGAAGTTGAAGCCAAAAAAATTGGCTTGTGACCTTTGAAAGGTTACCTTAGGTCAAATAAACATTTTTTGGTGTTTTACTCTATAGATTTTGAATACACAAAGATAGAACTTTTATTTTATCATGGAGGTGTTTGTATAGTCACTGCAAGTCAAATGATATACATCATGACTATACCAGATCAAGTTGGGTCAGACCATTGACCTGGGTCAGGTCAATTTTTTTTTAATTTAACCTAGCATAGCAATATTATATACCATTCGATTCATATTGCCAAGACGATTACAATGGTGCATCAACTATGGCTGTATCTTGCTTAGTTTGTAATTTATTAGCGAAAAAGGAAACACCGTTATGCATGGGTGGCTATGGACATTCCCAAGAACATTGCCAATATTCAGTGACCTGTAGCTCCCTAGGCTTTGACCTGACACGAAAATGAATGTCACTTTAATGAAAGAGCAACTCAAGAGCTCTCAAATGGTGTTAAAAATTTCTAACTATCATAGTTTCTGAGATATATGAGGTTTTCTTAGTACACCTGAAATGAGTGTTTTTTTACCTATTTTGACCTCTGGTGACCTTAGTATTGACCTGATGAGGAAAATTACTGAAGTATTTTCGATATCATTTCGAAGAGCTTTCGATTGCCGTTTTGTGCTTTTTTCTAGCTCTCTTAGTTTTTGAGATCGTGGGGGTCTTTTTTAGCCCCCCACCAGGGCGAAGGTGGCTCCTACCCGCCACCGGGGCAAGGGTTAACATCATGAAATATGTATCATGTAGAAAGGACGGCGTCTCAAACACTGATGTATTTGACGAAACCGTTCATCCGTAATTTCTTATAGTTTCAGAAACTTCTGAAACTAACTAAAACTTCTAAACTATTCCTACTTGTAGGAAAAGACCTTCAACCTCATATTGGTTGGGGATGCAAACCAACCTCTGGGAATGGTTGGATATATACATACATATATATATATATATATATATATATATATATATATATATATAAAACTGGCATGAGACATTATCAAGTCTTACATGTTTTACTGGTAAATTGAATTGTAGCGATTGGTTCTATCTACATATGTTCGAAAAGTGTCTAATATTTGTGCAAAGTGTTAACATTTATTTTAAGAAATCGAGTATCAACATGCATGCTAAAATTAGACACCACATATATAACAGCACGATATAAAACACGCAAATAAGACACTTTCTCACATCACTTCTTTTTGCCGATTCAAGTTATGGAGACCCATCGCTTATATATATATATATATATATATATATATATATATATATATATTATTGTACGTCGGAAAAATATCTTCATGTTAACATATTTTATTAGAGACGAGGGACAGCTTGCATTTTAGTATTTTCTTTGTGGTGTTTTCGATGTCACGTATGGTTTTCCTGGGTTCTTCTTGTAACGAACCAATAAGGTTACCGAAATTCATATATTATGGCCTTTTCTGACGTTTCAGAGTACCTACTCCATTTTCAAAGAAATATTTATCATAATTTTATCTAATTATGCACTTACACACTCAATTCTTGATTTTCAAAAAAGGACCTAGTAGAGAAAATGACCATCATCGACCGACCCAACGACAAGCGGCGCCTTGCCATCATGGAGGCCCTACTCATCGCCCAGAATAGCCCCGCCATAAACGTGCAGGCAGAATCGCCGAATATCCTAGAGATTTTCAACCGACCCAGTGTAGGGTGAAAATCTTAGGTGTTGTTTACATGCCTTCTACCAGCAGAGGTCGAAAAGAATTTCTCACGAGAAATGACCAAAGAACTTACTTGTTTCTCATAATGATACTTTAGATTAGACAGTAGCACAAATCGCTATAATGTTGACTTTATCCTTGTTTTCTTTATAATCAAGAATTGAGTGTGTACGTGCAAATTAGATAAAACTGTGATTAATATTTCTTTGAGAATGAAGTAGGTACTCTGAAACGTCAGAAAAGGCCATAATATATGAATTTCGGTAACCTTATCACGCGCATTGACGGGAGCCTGAGCCACCTTCGCATTGACGGGGGGGCGGGTACCCGCCCCCTAAGATCTCGAGAACCACGGTAGGTAGCGAAAAACGGTAAACGGTGTTGGGCTGCCCATCTACTTCTCCATCGAAAACATTTGAACTATTTTTTGTCAGGTCACATTTAAGGTCACGAGAAGTCAAAAACAGCCGTCATAGGGATAACATGTAAATTCAGTTTTCCGGCCATTACATCTGAACAAGTAAAGATAGAGCAAAACGACTTGATTTATATGAATCCTCTCAGCAAGCCTAATCGAATGATATATAATTTGACCTTGCTAGGTCAAATCAATGATTTGACCTGACCTGAGGTCAGGTCAGGGTCAAATTCAATAAAATGCATATCATTAGAACCGCAAAGCCCAGGCGAGTCTAAAACAGCTAAAATAAATGCTTTATCACCATCCGTTACTGAGTTATTCCGTAAAAAACAATTTTTCCCATTAGTTCGAATGAAGAGGTCATGGCTCGTACCTGACCTTAGGTCATCGATATAAAAATACCAGAACATATTTTAGAGCACTCGGTAGGGCCATTGTGTGATATGAGTTTCAATCGGATAAGTTCACCCTGCTCCGACTTATGCTATCTTAAACTTTTTTTGAGGTCGGGTCACTTGACCTGTACTGGTGACGTGACCTGAGATGACCTAAGTTTAAAATGTTCATAGAAGTTGTAAAAATGATGAGGGAAAAGGTATGCCAAGTACGGAGGCGCTAAGCGCCGCCGTTTTTCTGCTGTCTTCGAAAAACCCGAGGGGGGCGGGTACCCGCCACCCCCGTCAATGCGCGTGTTATTGGTTCGTTACAAGAAGAAACCAGGAAAACCATACGTGACATGGAAAACACCACAAAGACAATACTGAAATGCAAGCTTTCCCTCGTCTCTAATAAGATATGTTTACAGGAAAATATTTTGCAGACGTACACTAATACACACACACACACACATATATATATATATATATATATATATATATATATATATATATATATATATATAAGCGATGGGTCTCCATAACTTGAATTCGTAGGGGGCGCGGTAGTGGAGTGGTCAGCGTAGCTGGCTTCCACGCAGCCGACCCGGGTTCAAGGCCCGGCGGCTTCCCTGAACAAGGAGCAAGCTGGCTCCCGAGAAACCCTTCCAACAGGGAAAGAGTTGGCGACGCCATATGACCCTGGCAGTTGGTGCGTCGATAAGCCCCAATAATTATTATTATTATTATAACTTGAATTCGTTAAAAAGAAGTGATGTGAGAAAGTGTCTTATTTGCGTGTTTTATATCGTGCTTTTATATATGTGGTGTCTTTAGAAATGAAGGAGAACTTGAAATTTTAGCATGCATGTTGATACTCAATTTTTTAAAAGAAATGTTAACACTTTGCACAAATATTAGACACTTTTCGAACGTATGTATATAGAACCAATCGCTACAATTCGTTTTACCAGTAAAACATGCAGGACTTGATAATGTCCATGAATAGACGAAACCGGTAGTTAAACTGTATGACTTTATTGGGGAGCATTATAATAGAATTTGACAAGGACACTAAGAATGCGGCTAGGTCTTTAGAAAAAAACTGGTAAAATACCGGAATGCGGTCATTTTGAACTAATTTTGCATCGACAAAGAACAGCTACCCAAGTATATGAATATATATATATAAAAAAAAAAAAAAAAAAAAAGAACGGGAACGGGAAGCAAGCACAGAACGGGAAGCAGACTCCCTTCCTCTACTGACCCGGCTGAAGAATAGGTCCTTGCTGTCTTCTGATGGAGCGACGCTTATGCTTCAGAATTGTGATAATCAAAACGAATTAATACATACAGATTGCAAAGGCCAGAGTATTTCCAGTCAGGTCACCAGGCTAGAAAAAGTGGCCTCACCTAATAAAGCGTAAGTGGCGCCACCTCTACAATTTGTAAACAATACAGGACGCATTTTGGGTGTAACGAAATCACAGGTTATGACTTTTGCTCTCTAGGCTTCAAAAACTGGTGACTTGAAGTCAGGATGATTGTGTCTCCACAAAAACGGTTCAAAAATTCTAATTTTCCGGAAGTTTTGCTTTAGTTTCATTAAAAATCTACAACACCTTGTGTTATTTAGACAGTTTTAGAGTATGGATTTAATATATTGGCATCTGACCTTTGATAAGTTATCTGGGTTCTTTCACGTCGATTAAAATACTTAACAAGCGCATTGAATGAGGGGCGGGTGCCCGCCCCCTCCCCCGCCTCGGGTTTTTTGTAGAGACAGCATAAAAACGGCGGCGCGTAGCTCCGCGTACTTGGTATACCTTTTCCCTGATCATTTTTACAACTTTTGTCAATATTTTAAGGTTATGTCACCTCAGGTCAGGTCTCCAGTACATGTCAAGTGACCTAACCTCAAAAAGAAGTTTAAGATAGCTTAAGTCAGAATAAGATCAACTTATCTGATTGAAACCCATATCACATAATGGCCCCACCGATTTCTCTAAAAAATGTTCCGGTATTTTTTATATCAATGACCTAAGGTCAGGTACGAGCCATGACCTCGCCTTTGGAAAGACATGGGAAAAATGGTTTTAACTGAATAACTTAGTAACGGATGATGATAGAGCGTTTATTTTAACTTTATTAGATTGGCCTTGTCTTTGCAGTTCTAATTATATGCATTTTGATCTAATTTGACCTTTACCTGACCTCAGGTCAGGTCAAATCCTTGATTTGACCTAGCAAGGTCATACTATACATCATTTGTTTCGGCTGTCTGCGAGGATTCCAACTTTCTTAATTGTTTTGCTCTATCTTTACTTGTGCAGATGTAATGACCGAATAATTTCATTTACATCCTATCACTATGACAATAATAAGTTCTCAGACGGCATGTCTTGACTATGAGGGCATGCCTTGACCTCTAGTGACCTTAAATGTGACCTGAAAAAGTGATTCAAATATTTTCGGTGAGATGCATGGGCTACCCAACGCCACTTGCCGTTTTTCGGTATCTAGCGTGGTTCTCGATATCTTAGGGGAGCGGGTACCCCCCCTCGTCAAAGCGAAGGTGGCTCAGATCCCCGTCAATGTGTGTCTTAAGCAAATGGCTTCACATGTTCCACTGGTTACCAATGAAACGTTTGCATTGACCTAATTCTATTTGGCTTATTGGATTGTCACCAGAAGTCACTTGCATGCATTTGATCGTGCCAAGTCGATCTGTAGTAACACCATCGTTCAAGTTTGACTGTCATCCTATATGGTCAAATATCAGTCCACTGATAGTGACAGTAGCATCATAACGATGGCTCAAAACTTGTTCTGTATTTCTCAGGTTTCGTTTTGCGAGAAAGAGTGCGTGACTGCTGCTGCAGCTGTCACTGTGGTGGTGGACCCACCTGCTGAAGTCGTGCATGGAGAGGTCGTTGATGAAGAGGCCGGAGTGGATCATCACCTCCAGGTCTGGCATCACAGGCGTGCCCAGGAATACAATCATCCTCCACTCGTCAAAGTAGATCATCTGGCCTGCAGTGAACCCACTTTTCAAACCATTTATACAATTCAGCACCTTATGAAATCCACTTTTCATGTTCATCAAAAATCGACTATATAAGAGGACGAACCATTCGTATAATTTCCGTTTTCTACATAATAAGCGTTAGCATTTATCTTTTTACTCCGACTTTGGATTTTCTGGTGGCTCTCACTGAAGGAAATCGTTTCCACCACAGGCCATTAGCACTCGGAGAAGATTTGTCCGGGATAAATTGGTACTGTTTACTTCGCTCCCATAAAAACATGCGCCAAAGCTGCTGGGAATAGGAATTTTGATATTCGTCAAACATCCCCAATTGTTATGAGAAATCAGTCTAGCTTTTCTAGAGATTTCAAAAGGATGATGTGCATAAACGGCCAACTCATTGAACTGGGTACATACATTCACGTGAATTGAACTCAGCAACGAGTATTTTCAAAATTATTTTAAACATGTTTTTAGCATGCAGTTTGAATTTGACGAAATTATTTCTGTATAATTCATTTTATACAACTTGGAAACATTTAACTAGTTGTTAGAGTTTAGCGATGCAACAACAGCCAGGTTTATACGGCGTGCTCAACTCTCACCCAGCTGGGAGGGAGTTAGGGGATCAGATCAACTTATTGAGAGACTCTACAGAGCAATGAACCTAGGACCTATGGCTCAGAAGACAGGGCTCTGCCACTGAGCCACAGATCCTCACTTAGAACCGTTTGACACTTGCAATGATTCGTTTTCAGTAAAGAATGTTCTTTATTCTTTTCTCCACACTTCCCCATATCGCGTGGGCAAGCAAAACATATCACACCTATTTTTTAACCCTATATATGCAACCACCTTTGCATTTTTTGTTGTTGCAGTTTTAGCGTGGTAATTCAAATGTGTTTTTGTGTGCGCGGTTAAAGGGAATGTGGCACCTTCATAACGTGATTTTAACTGAGATAGCCAAGCTGTAAAGCAAGTCGGAAAACCCGGTACTCAAAATATAATTGGTATTGGAACTCGAGATTTCCGTAGAAAAAAGCTAAAACCTACCTGCAATGTACCCCTCATGTACCTTAGCAGCAGGCCATAGTTGCCATGACTGTTGGTGTGACGACATATGCTGACGTCACAATGAGCATCAGCCAATCGAAGCCCTTGAAGCGTATTGAATATGGTAGTGGTTGCCAGATCATGACATAATCCACAGGCAAATATTTCTTTCTTTCCCTAGAGGAGCATTTTAAAAATCAAAATATTGAGCTTGTTGTACATTTTGAGAGAAATCATGGACGCCTCTCTGACTTTCGGCTAAAAATTCCCCTAATTACACTAAATTCCTGGATTCAAGCAGGGTGCCTTTTATAATGAATTGTTTAAACAATTCATTCTAAAAGGCATTTGTGTGAAGCTCAATTCGAGGTCTGGCTACACTATGACTGAAATTTTTATATTTACTATATAATTCTGATGAAGGGCTGTCCCCGAATATACAATCTTCAGTGTTTTTTACATTTCCGGATTCGAGGGGACAGGCCAGTGAACACCTTATCAACTTAAGGTGCCACATTCCCTTTAAATTTGCTGCACGTGCGTTATGATATAAATGTGACAAATAAATGTTTCTGTGAGTTCCGACACGCATTGCGGATGACGGACCTGGATTATATCATGTTGCTATTATGAAATGGGCCCTGCGTGCCATGAAATACCAGCTTACAGACGTTTCAAAGGGATCTATATGATTGTTCATGCATTGAACGCTTGCTTAGAGCATGCTGCAGCTATGCTATCGAATTAGAGCTTTGCAGTCGCTGTCTATTACCATTCCGTTTTGCCTCTGGTCACACCATATGCCAGTACGCCATCCCCAATCCATGTCTAGGCGGTGCTTAGCCGAAGGGGGAATGTAGCAGACTCACCAGGGAAACTGCTGTGTAGTGTTTGTAGGGACTGGGGCGGGGTCTAGTTGCTATACCCACGGGTCCCTCACTCTGGCAACCCCCAAACTGAGCCTGATCGCAATATCTCCCGGAGAGAGCCTCCTTTACAGCTAAAATATTTTTATTTCCAGGTGGTGGTAACCTGACATTCACTCTCCCTGCAATGCTTCACAATTGTTCCGAAACTGATTGAATTGTTTCGAAACCGATTGAAATGATTGAATTGAAATGAATCAGGTGCAAGGTTAATGACCACTTGACCAGGTATCGCTGCTCCTCAGTGATGACACAATTTCGGATACTTTGAACATATTTATTAATATGTAAGCTGTTTTAATTAAATGTATACGTTTTTACTCTCATAGAAACATTCCGGTCTAATCAAACGACATCAGTTGCGCTAATTTCACAACAAATCATAATGATGTCCGCTTAACCCAGCACCGCCTGGGCTCTTTTCTTACACACCACAGCCTGGGGGAGGAGGAGGGGTCGATCAGACCCCTGCAATTTCGAGGAACGGAAGTGATACGGAAAAATTGAAAGGCACTGAAATTGCCTTATCGTCTTCTTCTTTGAAGCTGAGCTTGAACCATATCCGGTGACACGTTACGTCACACTGCGCCGAATTGGGTTAAATTTGGGCACATTTAGAACATTCCTTATAACTCGGGAACCATTAGACCTAGAATTTAACAATTGCATTAATGTGTTCGTCTTGGCCCATGGATTCCAATTATATGCAGCATGACCTTCACGTTACGTCAAGGTGAAATAATGACCTTTGAAGGTAATGTGTTGCATTTCATTCAAATTCTTTTGTTATGCCCATTACTATGATGCCAAATTACAAAATGTATCTGGTTTCGTTCAAAAGGTTAGATACAAACAATTTAAAAGGCCGCAACCTTTCGTGACCTCTGGTGACCTTGTTGTTGACCTGAGCTCAAAATAGATCAAAGCGTGCAGGTTGGCGCAACAGGAGCTTCCGAGTGATGTTTATAAACTTTATCTAACTCTTCTAGAAACCTAGTTACACCCGGGTTTTGTCAGCCTCATTTTAGAAGAGGACAATCGGCTCTCATGGGTTTAGAAATGACGTCATAACTTGTTGACCTGACTTAGCCTGATGCCAACTTTAAGTCATAAGTTGTCAAACTGATCAACTTAGAGACATTCAAAGCGATAGGCATATAATCTAAATCGCCGTGAAATCATTCACCAAAATCCGAGGGGTACGATCCAGTGACCCAAAATAGGTTTTGCGCTAGGGTGTCGAGTGGAAAATTCGGCTCGGAATGTATGGCGAGTGAGTGGAAAATTCCTCTCAAAATGTATGGCGGAGTAAAAAATTTCAAATTTTGTACTCAGGTGGTAAACTCTCAGAGCCCTTGTTTGAATTGAAGGATGGATATTTCCTTTAATTTTCTCAAAGTAAATATTTTTAAATCATCCCCAAACAGCATTGTATGACCATTCCCATGTGAGAAATTTGGGTTAAGCAGGTAAATCTTTACCAGCTGAAACCCCCTGATGCAGTCTCCAATTTTTTAAGGAGTTGGTGAATTTCCACAAATAAAAAACTTTTTGGGGGCCTCTGAGACCAACCTTTGGGGGAAAGAACTCTGGGAGCCACTAAAACTCTTGGGGAGCTTCCCTAGACCAACTCTTGTGTCCCCCCTCCCACACGACCAGCTTCTAAGGGCCCCCTGAGACGAAATATCGGGGCCCCCTTAGACAACTCTGCAGAGGGGCCTCCGAGATCGGCAGGTGGTGAAAAATGAAAAGGGATTTTTTCATGCAATACCTAGTTCCAAAATTAATTATCTATGCATACACTGTATAGTTTTCCTGTCCGGGACAACGCCCCTCCTATACCTATACCTATAGCTATCGGAATTTCGAGGCCACTCCTGGCCTCAATCACTGCACCTCGCATACACCTATGCTAGGGCCCAGTAGAGCCTTGGTTTACACTTAGGACTAACCCAGACGAAACTACAAACTTTCTATCATGGCAATAAACTCTTCCAGACTCTTGCTAAAAGTTTATTTTCTTTACCTGTCAATTCCCCTGCTTCTCTTCACATATATACTCACCTTCATATGATTATGCTGCTTTCTATCAATATTAATCGAAGCTGCTGCAGCCTCCTTTCTGTTGTTTCTTCCTCCCAAGGCAATAGAGACACTTTTCTTCCTTTCGTCTACAATCAGCCAGGCGCGGCGGGTTGCGACAGCGTCGAAGCAACTACTAATTTATATTTATATCGCAATCTAGTTGCCGGTCGCATGAGCAACATAATTTGCATTTCAAAACTTGCTCTAAATTAATTTTCTAAATCCTTATAGACTAGAAAATTATACAACTAAAAGCACACCAGGAGGAAGACTAACAATCTTTTGTCAATAACGAATACGAAACCAGCCTTTCAAAAAGCCTAAAGATGCCGCTTTTATTTACTAGATGTAAAGACGGCGTTTTGGTAAGTCCACGCCGTAGACCAGCCATACAAAAAAGTTCCGATGTTTGAAGGGTAACTGGATGCATTCTTGTTGCCCAAAAAAATCATTTGATGAAAATGTAGAGTTTCAATGTATTAAAGTACCGGACACTTTTAGTTCAACTTAAATATCAGCGTATTTATGCCTAGGGAGTCGTAGGGTGTCGTGAGTGGATTTGGGTGTCACACGGCGTGGACGCAGCAATGAAGGGCTAATATGGATAAAAATTATTTTCTACGCAATAAATGGTTAATTTTCTACGATACAATGTCAAAAAATATGCTGCTTACCATACAAATTTCAAGATAATTGCTTTTAACAGCAAGATGACCAAAAATGGTTTTTCACTATTCTCGGTACCAGAAATACAAAAACAACTTTTCAAGGACGTAAGCCTAGAAATCATATGCACAGATAAGCTGCTTTCCAGAAATGTATCTTTCAAAGCGGTCAGCTCATTTTTTTGGCAACACAAGGCTAGGGTGTCTAATTTTCCACTCACCAATTTTGCGAGTGGTGGAATTTAGTGGCGGTGTTCACCCATTGGAACTTTCTCCGGTGGGGCAGGGGAGGGGGCACTGTGCGTCTTGCCCGCGCCAGAATTTCGATTCTGTTGTTCCACTGAAATCGGTGGAGATAAGGATGCCAGGTATAATTGACCAGAAAAATAGAAATCGCCAGATTCTCTTCCAGAAAAGCGAAAGAAGCGCATAAGAGCCGAGTTAATTTGGCGATCTTCTAGTCGATTCTGCTGCTCTCTTTTTTTCCAGTGGACGTTGGTAGAGGAGGCAATGGAACTGGGCTTTGTAGTAAGTATTGTTGAGTAAAATTCAATAGTAGTAAAATATTGTTCAATAGTTATTCAATGGTAGAAGTAAATATTGTTGGAAGTGAGTGGAAAATTCAGCAAAAAAATATAAAAGTGAGTGGAAAATTCTGATTGACTGGGTGTCGTTCTGCACCCAGCACCCCAGGTTTTGGGACACTGGTACGATCGGACCCCGCAGGGGTAAAGAGTTAATGATAAGAATAGTTGGGATTTATTGACGCATAAAGTGTCAGGGTCTGCATCACCAACTATTTCCCCGTTGAAAGGGCTTCTGATGATTTGAACTATTTCTTGTTTGGGGAATCTGCCGAGCCTTAAGCCCGGATCAGGTGCGTGGAAAACACAAGCGCTAACCACTACATCACTGCACCCGAATGTCGACTTGGACATTTCTTCCGGAAACTCATAGAATGTTCCCGATTTCATATTCAACGTTCTATGCCTCTATACTCGCTGACACATGATAAGCTTACTTATGCATTGTCGGAGCGCCCTAAAACCCCAATCACGATTATCTTACTTAGTAGCACCTCTCTCCCTCTCCCTTTCTCTCTCTCCTCTCCTTACTCCTCTACCCCTCCCCATCTCTCTTCCTTTCGCAGGGTATTTTGATATGGGGATGGGTGGCTTAGTGGATAGCATCACTGTCTTCTAAGCCACTGGTCTCGGGTTCAAGTCCCTCTGAATAAGTTGGTCTGATCCCCCAGATCGCTTCCAACAGGGTGAGAGTTGGCGACACCGTATGACCTTGGCGTTTGGTGCGTCGTTAAACCCCAACAATTATCATGATTAGTATTATGATATGGATGATCCCTCACCTATGCGGAAATAATATTGCTCAAAACCTAATTTCTGCTCTTGTGTCAAGATCATGGCCCAAGGACGCAATTTTTACATTTCTAATCTTCGAGGTACCTACTCAAACAGAATTGCATAATGTTTTATTAGCAGTAAGAAATAGATGATTATAAGGAAGATTTTCCTATCGCACATTGGTTTTCTGATACAAACAAAAACCAAAAACTATAAATATTTGACTAATGTTTCGAACATAAACTTTCCGAATGGCTTGGCTTATGGCCGAGATTTTGTACGATATTTGTTTAAGAGTCAACCAACGTAATTTATCAAGTGCCGTGCAGGTGCGGGAAAATTTATATCGGAGAAAACAGTCCATATTGGAAAGAATAGAGAAACTCAGATCGGCCCTGAGATTTGGAGCCTTCTCGGTCCCACATAGCCGGACACTCGAGGAGGCTGAGGCATGGATCAGAATGGGACAGTACCTATATCACTTGTAGGCCATGAAATAAATGAACACCTAGCAAATTCAAACAGGCAGCAAATATGACCATTTCTCACAACTATTTCTCATTGGTTCTTCAACAACTCTGCAACAGCTCTGCAATGGATTTCGTCTGCGAATCGCAACTGCGCACGCCCAATGAAAATATAATGAAGAGTAATGGTACAGGTTTGTTGCGAGCCATTTCAAGCAATCTGTGCCGGCGTCGGGCCTTCAGGGCACTTAGCAATTTCGGCTGCGATGATGCTAGATTCCAAAAATTTCCTAAGGCTTTTGATTCTTTGGAACTTTTGCACTCATTCAGATTCAATGCCTTGCAATGCTGTTTGAAGATCCGATGCAAACCACCCTATGGCTTCGACATTCATACAATTTTGCTAGATATGTACTAGATATAGATACAGTTTTACTAGATACAATATTTACTAGATATGAATTTTATGTATTCCAAAAATTGGTGGGATAATTAGTAACATCAAGCTTGTGAATAAACTGGGAAGAAAATGCCACACTTACCCTTTAGGCGGAGATTCCTTTCCTTGATAACGTCGTCTTCGTTGAAATCAAAACCATCTATGCCAACCCCATTTGCGTTGAGCTTGCGCATTTGAGAGGGCGAGTCGATAGATACCAACTCAAATATATTATTTGTCTTCTTCAGAATCTGTGGAAGATCAGGTATGGGAGACTGGGGTCAATTGAATTTTTTTACCAAATTTATTTGCGGAACCTACAACATTAGACACAAAGAAAAGTACACATTATCACGCTATTGCATCATGTTTTGGCCTCCTGAACACAAAACAAAACTTGTTGGAAATATTGTGTTTTGCATGCCTTATTTCGAGCTTGAAGACTTTCTGCACGCTTTACAACTGAACTCAGCCGCGGTTTTATAGTAACGGAGGGTGCCAGTTGTTCCATTGCAGTGCCAATGCATAAGATGAATACATTTTATGGCTCGGTATAAGCGTTAACCGAACGAATTGCTTCTTCTGTACACATTTGACTGTGTGACTGTAAATTTATGTACTGCAATCAGGTGTTAGTACCCAATTATAGGCGAAGTCATACGATTAACCTTCGCCCGGGTGGGAGGTCCTTTTAGACCCCCTAGGGTCTTTCCGAAGTGACCAAAAACGGCGGCATGCAGCGCCACCAAACGTAGTCTAGCTGTTCCTTCATTATTTTTACATCTTTCCTAAAAATTGTAGCTCAAGATCATATCAGGTCAGGTCTTCAGGCCAGGTAAAGTGACCTCACCTAAAAAAATGCTTAGGACTGCATAACTAAAAGGAGGGCTGATCGATCAAGTTGAAACTCATACCACATATTGGGCCCACCAGGAGCTACAACATATGTTCCGGGATTTCTTATATTGGTGACCTAAGGTCATGTGCAGAGCATGACCTCTCCATTGCAAATACATGGGGAAAATCACGAAATGAGCTTTCCCCAATAAGCATGAATGGAAATCAACTTCAAACATCGGTTACGACTTGCTCTTAGCCAATTTCTGAAGTTGATGCAAAAAAATTTGACTTGTGGCCTTTGAAGGGTCACCTTAGGTCAAATATCCATTTTTTAGTGTTTTACTCTATAAATTTGGAATAAACAAAGATAGAAATTTTATTTTGTCACCAAAGTGTTTGCATAATCCCTGCAAGTCAAATGATATACATCATGACTATACCAGGTAGTTGGGTCAGACCGTTGACCTGGGTCAGGTCAAATTTTTTAACTTTGACCTGGCATAGCAATATTATTTATCACTCGATTCGTATTGACGAGAGGATTGCAATGGTGCATCAACTATGGCTGCATCTTGCTTGGTTTGGAAGTTATTAGCGAAGAAGGAAACGCCATTATGCATGGGTAGCTATGGACATTCCCGAGAACATCCCCAATATTTAGTGACCTTTATCTCCCTAGGCTTTAACCTGACCTAAAAATCCTTGCAACGCAATGAAAGAGCAACTCCAGACTATTTGAATGGCGTTAAAAATTGTTTCTAGATATCATAGTTTCTAAGATATATGAGATTTTCTTAGTACACCTCATATTGGTGGTTTTGACCTATTTTGACCTCTGGTGACCTTGATATTGACCTGACAAGAAAAATGACCTAAGTATTTTCGATATAATTTTTGAAGAGCTTTTGTTTACCGTTTTGTGCTTTTTATCTAGCTCGCTTAGTTTTTGAGATCGTTGGTTTTTTTAGCCCCCCCCACCAGGGCGAAGGTGGCTCGTACCCGCCATCGGGGAAAGGGTTAAAATAAACTCTCATCACTCCATTAAAATATATGTTCGCCACATACATACACCAGGTCAGTGCAGCAGAGTCATAAACTAACAAATGCCAACGCTTCATACCCTTGGAACCGCCGTACACGAAGTCATTTTTTTCTTAACACGCGTCCCGCTGGGGTCCCTAGCATGACGCACCCCGCTGGGAGCGAATTACGCCCTCTCCGTATCTCATTTCCCAGGAAAGCTAAAGAAAAATTGCGGATGGTGTTTGAAAGCTCTTGACGGGACGAAGAGAAATTATACGGAATATTTTTATGTCAGGTCAATATTGAGGTCAGCATAGGTCAAAAGGTCATAAGGTGCCTGGATGGAGCTGCATATCGCAACCCCCGTGAAAAACACACTAATAAAGTATTAAAATAAAAAAGGTCAGTGGTCAAAAACTCAACTTTGTGGGCAGGTCGTAGCAAGAATACAGTTTGACATTTCCAGTTTTATCTATTCCGTATTTACCGAAACGAATGATTTTTCTCCATAGACATAATGGGATGACCAAAAAATTGACCCCACCTTAGGTCAACAATATCAAAATTCCAAGATAGCAGATTTGTAGACCCTAATGGCCTCATCAAATTGTGAATGTTTCAAACTGATCAGTTGGCTTATGCTCCTTAGGCGCCGCTTCAAACTCGTGATTTTAAGCTTTTGAGGTTGGGTCGCTTGACCTAGGATAGCTCCTTGACCTGACATAACCTTACCTAAAGAATTTGGTGAGATGCGTAAAATTGATCAGGAATAAGGTACTGTGAATTGTGTTGTTCTGCATCTCTTTGTTTTGCGTTATCTGGGGAAAACCAGGAGGGAGGGGGCGAATTTTGCCCCAGCGGGGCGCGTGTTAATACACCCAGCTGAGTCAAAAAGTAAATAACTATTCGGCGAGAACGCAAGGAAATTATTTGCCTTCCTAGGTATGCGTATGAACAGGCCTGACTTAACAGCGTCTTCTCTCCCGAATGGTACATAACAAAGTGTCCTTGAAGCGTTCCTGGTCAGTCTAGGTGGCACGTGAAGAATGAAACAGTTCAATAGATAAGACGATGAAATAAGACTTCTAAGCAGCTTACGTAAAAATGAAACTTCGAACTGATCCTGTCTGGCCTGCAGTGGTCTAGTTTCGTAAAACAACAGCAACTGGTCATAAGCTAGGGACATACAGTGCGGTTCTGAGAGCTGGGAGAGCCACATCAAAAACTTATGCTGAATACTATTGACCCGCATAAGATGAGACTTGGCTGCTCCAGCCTAAATTGCAGAACAATACTTTAGAACTGATATAACATTTGCATTATAAGCGGCAATCGCAGCCTGTTTGTTCAGCTTGCAGCGAGGGGAGGCCAACTGGAAGGTTCGTATGAACAATCCGAGAGCCCTATTGGCTTTAGATGCTGATGTGGTCTGAAAATGTAAGTTTTTGGTCGAGATGAACTCCTAAATCTCGGATCATGCCGACTTCTTCTAAAACGGTTCCGTTCATGTTGTAGATCGAATCGAAAGGGTTACGTTTTATTTTGAAACTTTTGCATTTTGAAGCATTTAGTTTTAACCTCCAGTCGGCCGCCCGTCGCTCAATGAGTCAAGATCACACCGCAGTTTGATAACGTCGTTTTGAGATTTCACTTCTTGGGAAATTTGCACATCGTCGGCGAAAAGCAGGCAGTTAACCGAATTAATTTGACCGAACGAATTGCTTCTGCTATACAAATATTACATTTCGGACCATGATATAGGTTATTGAACGCTTAGGTGTAGGAACCGGGGGCCAGAGGACCCCTGCCCGCCCCCATTTCTGTGGTGGGCCCCGCAGTACATATGAAAATATCAGCAACTGTAATATCCCGCGCTTCACCGGGTGTCCGGCGCCACCTTCGCCCCACAGGGGGCCATCGATGACCCCTCTTGCTCCGCAAATATGGAGGTTAGCGCAAATCTACAAAAAAACATTGGCAAGCTCGTGTAAATTCAGTATGATTTTATCTGGCATGTTTAAGCGCTCAGGTCAATGGTTTGATCTCCAGAGGTCAGGTTGGGTCACAGTAGGCTATTTCCACAAAATTTTCAGTGCTTAAGAAACCTTGGCATAGCTCTCATTCCATTAGAAATATTGATATATGATAAAGTAAATTTGACAGGAAAACGCCAGAGCTTTCTCTGCTATGTGCAACATAATCACCTCCCGCCAGTGGTTTGACTTCCACGGGGCACCTCTTGTCCTGACATGTTCTGAGGTCACGAAAGGTCAGAAAGTAGCCTTGACGTACGCAAAATGAAAGCCAGTGAAGAAACAAACACAATGACGTTCAATTCAGTGTTGTAGCTTAATTAGGTCAAAAGTTATCGTTAAAATATATTTTGACCCCTGGTGACTTGTGATGACCTCAGGTAGGTCAAATGGCAAACATCACCCCTGAAATCTGTGAAAGGATGGCGAAGAATGCTTTTCTGCAAAATCTGAGCATTTGCAATCATTTTTGTGACTTTTAGATCATAAGACAGCTTTCCCCATGTTTTTCAATAGGAGAGGTCGCCATGTGACCTAATCTCAGATCACGAAATCGAAAATCCTGGATATAAATTTTGTAGACCCTGGAGAGGTCATCAAGTGTAGAAAGTTTCAAATCGATGGGCTAGAAATGCAGCTATGGTAGAGCTCAAAAGTTGAAGTGAGGTGACATGACCTAGTGTGGCCCGGGGTAAAAAAAATCAGGGATGATGGGAAAATGATGGGGTGAGAGGAAGACCCCTCAACCACGGAGCTGCGCCTCGTTGTTTCTTGTATTTGGAAACAAAATTCTTAGGGGGGCATCGATGTCTCCCCTCCCAGTGGGGCGAGAAATATAAAACAAGCAATCCAAACGGAAACGATGGCTTGTCGGGGAAAGCTCTTAAGCTGACCTGGGCTACTGAGCTGAACTGAGGTCCTATGAGTCGAATTGGAGCCCCTTGAGCTGTTTGGTGGCCCCTGAACTGACCTATGATGCCCTATGAGCCAATCTAGAGTCTCTCGAGCTGAACTGAGGGCCCTTGAGCTGATTTAAGTCCCTGGACTGTTCCAAGGTCCCTAAGCTGAATTGGAAGCCGTGGCTTTGAATGGGGCCCCTTGAGCTGCTCAGAAACCCTAAATCAGCCGAGCTGGGGCCCTGAGCTGAGCTAGACTCCAAAGCTAACTTGGGCTCTAAGCTAATCTGAGGCCCTATGTGCTGTACTAGGTATCACCTGAGATGGTCTGGGGGCCCATAGATAGTTAAAGGCCCCCTGAGCTGCGCTTGAGGCCATGAACTTAAATGAGATCCTACATAAGCCAACCTGAGGGCTCCATAAGCTGACTGGGGTCCTAAGCTAATCTGGCCCCCTGAGCTCTTCTGGGTGCTCCTATACTTAACTTGGGCCTTTGAGCTGGCCTGGGCCCGTGAACCGTTCTGGCGTGCCTGTGCTAAGCTGGGTGCTGTGAGCCTGAATGGGATTCTTGAGCTGGTTTGAGACCCTATATCAGCCGACCTGTGTGGCTAAGCTAGGCTCCCAAAGCTTATATGGACCCCTGAGCTAATTGGGTGCCTCCTATGCTGAACTGGAGGCTCTGAGCTAGTCTCGGTGGCCCCTGCAAAGCTATAGGGCCCTGAGCTGAGCTGGGGGCTATGAGCTTGCAGTGGTATCCTTGAGCTGTTCTGAGACCTCAGGGTTCCTGCCTGAGCTGAGCCGGGCTGCTAAGTTTATCTGGTCATCTGAGCTAATTTGGGGCCCCCTGTGCTGAACTGGGGGATGGGGGAGATGGGAGATGACCTGAGATGGTCTGGGACCATCTAAAACGCTTCAGAGTCACTAAGCTGGGATCTTTGAGCTTAAAAGGCCCCCTTGAGCTGTTCTGAGACCCAATATAAGTTGACCTGGGGCCCCTGAGCTGAGCCGGTTCCCTAAGCTAAACTGGCCCCTGTACTGATCTAGGGGCTCTGTGCTTATGTCTGGTCCCTTTACCCTCGCCCCACCGGGGGCCATCGATGGCCTCCCCTAAGGTTTTTTCGGGATAACAGAAAATGACCAGGCACAGCACCGCGGTTGAGGGTTCTACCTCTCACCTCATCATTTTCCCACCATTACTGAAAATTTTTCACCCGAGTCGCCAAGGTCAGGTCACCAGGCAAGGTCAACCAAGGTCACCTCACTTCACCTTTTGAGCTCTATAAGAGCTACATTTCTCAGTCGATCAATTTGGAACTTTCTACGCTTCATGACACCTCCAGAGTCCACAACATTTATATCCGGGATTTTTCGACTTCGTGACCTGACGTCAGGTCACGAGGTGACCTCTCCCATTGAAAAAGCATGGTGAAAAGGTGTCGTATGATCTAAAAGTCACAAAAACTATCGAAAATTCTCAGCTTGCTCAGAAAAGCGTTCTTAGACACCCTTCCACGAATCCCAGGGGTTATATTTGCCCTTTGAACTCTCCGAGGTCATCCAAGGTCACCAGGGATCAAAAACAGTATTTTGACAATAACTTTTGACCTAATTAAGCTAGAGCGCTGAAACAAACATCATCGCGTATGTGTCGTCACTTGCTTTTATCTTATATATTACAAGGTCACTTTCTTAACTTTCGTGACCCTAGGTCATATTAGGTCACGAGGTGATTTCTGGAGGTAAAAAAACTGGCGGGAGGTCATTACGTTCCTCATAGCGGAAAAAGGCCTGAAATTTTCCTATAAAATGTACTTGACCAGATCTCAAAAGCTCTAATGACATAAGAGTTATGCTCATTTTTCTTAAGCATTTCATATTTGAGTGAAAATAGCCTGTCGTGACCTAACTTTACCTCTGGAGATCAAGCCATTGACCTGAGCGCTTAAACATACGAAGTAATTTCTTATTGAATTCACGCGAGCTTTCTAATGCTATCTGCATATTTGCGCTAACCCCCATATTTTCGGAGTTAGAGGGGGCCATCGATGGCCCCCTCCCCGGTGGGACGAAGGTGGCGCCGGACCTCCGGTGGGGCGCGGGTTAATAAGCTGGTCTCGGGGTTCATGGGCTGGCCTGGCTCCCCGAGCTGAGTGATTTGGGTTCCTGAGCCATGATCTGGGTACGTGGGTGGGGGCTAAGATGATTGGGCGGCCGCTGGGTGGCATAGGCGTAGGAACCGAAGGGAGGGGTCAGGGGAGCCACTGGCTCCCACTTTTCGGTGATGGGCCCCCGCAATGGATGTAAAAATATCAGCAGCTGTGATATAAAACAAGAAACCCGAGCGGGCCCGATAACTTGTATGGGAAAATTCCAGTTCAGCTGTACGGCATGTCCCTGAACGAGGAGCGCTTCATGAAGAAGGCTAAGGCACTTCTACCCGAGTGCCCCGAAAATTTGACTCAATCAAACGCCAACCCATACTGCTCTCAACATAGAGCAGGAATTCGGACACACATCCCGCACCAAACGCTGAGCAACAACCGTCCCTCGGACATCGACAGGCGTGACGAATCCGGTCGTCTCCCACTACGAGAAGTAAAAAACGCTTTGGAGCCTTTCAGTGAAAGGAAATAACGGAAAAAAACGCAAGAAGTCATGCATGAAAATACGTAATGTAGGCCAGTTGCACACGTGCCTTATTGACACTAAATGATCGGTTTTTAAATTGCACATAATTATGGCCGCTCTTGGGCTAAGGCCTCCTCTGAGCTCTCCCCCTCCACTTTTCCTGTCGTTCCTACGCCCCGGATTGAACGTAAAATTCTCATTCTGGTTACGTCATTTACGATGATGGATAACCGTAATGTAACATACGTTCGTTACTACTTTAGATTTAGAATACACTTTAGACTTAAAAAAATAGTGCTACATTTGAATCCGTTACAATTTTCCCGTCAACCCGCACCATCGTGAACGCAAAACATTTGCTAAATAAAGGAACACAGGTAGGGTGATTCACATTCAAACCATGAGCAGTTGCTATAGCTTTTAGTCTTTAGCATTTTAAGTTCACACTAAGAAACTTGAGTAAAATTGTGAGACTCACAAGTGAATTATTTTACCAAGAGAACCCCAATGCACTATAAGGGGATACAACTGAGCTGTTTGGCCGGTTAATGGCCAGATTTTGCTCATTAAGGCAGCATCGTACTGGGTATGCATGGTGTGAAAGCTGGTGTAATTCCGTAAAAGGTTTAGAAAATAAAGCTAATGCTACAATCACCGCGTGTTACATTTGACCCCAGTCTCCCCTGAGCTTGATGCCTCGATCATGCATCCACGCAAACAGTTCTGAATTAATTAAGTTGTTAGATGGCATTTGAAGTGAGCATCATTAAAGAGTGAAAACAGTACATAGGTAGATGTTTTTCAGGGTTGGAATACATGTATGGCTTTGCTGAAGTACACAGAGCTCCCCTCGCTCATCCGTTACCAAAAAAGACTCAACATCTGCGGTCGCTTTTGGATTCTGGTGGCGCTAGCGGAAATGTCATGGATGCTCCGCGCTAGTTTTAGCAATTGTCAGCTCTGCTTAGAAACATGGGTCTGAACGATCAATTGGTGGTAGTACGGTGAGTCCTGTCGGTCAACTGTCGCAGTGGAATATTGGCTTCTGATACATTTGGGTCCTCACGACCAAGTTCGTGGAATACCAGGCTGCAAGTTTGACAAAACGCTCAACTCGACTGAAAATGCATATCTGAACCACCCCCTCCAACAGCAATCGCATACTCCCTGATGTGACGTCACATCTCGTAACATATAACATGGGGAAAATTGCATTATTAAATATCAAAATTTTTGCAAAAAGAGGCCCAGAATCGAAAATGAAATGCTTATCCATTGCATTTGGGATAAACTTGATATCCGTGTATTCTCACAAATTCGTAAGCGGGAAGTGCTATTAGCAGCAGTTAAACACACGGCTCAATGGTGAAGGAATTCCTCCACGCCCGTGTGACATCACACGGGCGTAAAGGAATCCCTCTTGAACGTACCTTTAAGTAAATGTATCTTGTATCTGAACAGTTATGTGCGGAATAGATTTGTAGCTCTTAAACAAAGCTTTATTCAAGGAAATCAAATCGCTAGTTTTGCTCTCTTTTTTCTTCTTTTTTTGTTTTGCTTTGAAAATGCATAATTCACCATAGGCTCAGGCCGTAAAACAAATGCGGGGTGGAAAAGCTGACGTGATGCCACTGGTTCATCGCCCATGCAGCTTAGCGTTGGCGGGGGTACACCTAATTGAAAACTTGAGCGGGACCTGCTCACAGACCCCAGGCTGTACCCATCGCTCAACAGATGTACCAATGCACTGAGTCGGTCCCAATGCCGAATTGCACTGTCATCGCCTTTGCCAACCCAGGGGAGCAAGTCAAGTCGGTCAAGTCCTGGATGATAGCTGATAAAAGATTTGGCCCTTCATTTCAGTCACACGATAGGATTTTGAAAGTTTCAATCTTAAGACCCATGAATAATCTAACAATCCCAAAATAACTCGATTCCATTGTGCTAGGCATTAAATAGTAAAGAAACCCTATGCAATGAAGAGCTTCGATTGAAACGGCCCCGAAAAAATGTATTCATGCGTCATATTTGAACACTGGAATATTGCAGAGGACGAGGGATTTGGCAGTGATGGAGGGGACTGAAAGTTGATTTCAGAAGAAAATAAAACTGTACCCTGAATGCACTGGCCCGCTAACTTGAGTTGAGAAGGCCCACTCCCGGTTCAATGAATACGCATACAAAGTATTTCCTGATGATGGTAGCCACAGCTCTTGTTGTACTTGGAAAATACTTCGAGATAAACATGTATCAGCTTTTTAACCCCACTACTATGTCCCGGGACTTTCTTCTTCAACTATTCACTCCAAGTGTATATTCCGAAAGGTTTCTTTGGCGAAGCATCATCGACTATCGAACAGTCAGTCAAAGGTCTTGACAATGGACATGTTAGTTGCTGCCAAGGAGCACTCAGCATTCCTTTTGCCTTTTTATTTGTGCCATGATAAAAACTGGTAACTCACAAATACGTCTTTGGGAATGGCATGATTGAAGCTCACGCCTTGGAGACACCGAATAAAATGCACCAAAGGAAGTATATAAGTTCATTCATTCATGACATCCTCACTATTGATGTCGCTATTAACACACGCATTGACGAGGGTCTGAGCCACCTTCACTTTGATGGGATGGGCGGGTCCCCCCCCTAAGATCCCGAAAACCACGCTAGATAACAAAAAACAGGTAAACGGCGTTAGAAAATCTAGCAAAACCTTTATGGAAATATTTGAATTTCTATCAGGACATATTTAAGGTCACTAGAGGTGAAGGCATGCCACCGTAGGGATGATATGAAAATTAAGGTTTTCAGTCATTACATCTGAACTAGTAGAGATTGAGAAAAACAATCTAGACAGTTGGAATATTTGCAGCAAGCCGAGCCGAATGATGCATAAAATGGCCTTTGCTAGGTCAAATATAGGATTTCACCTGACCGGGGTCAGGTGAAGGTCAAATTAGGTAGAAATACCTATTATTAGAAACGCAAAGATAAGAAAACCCCAATGCCGTTAAAATAAACGTTTTACCATCATGCATTACTAAGTTATTCAGTTTAAACCATTTTCCGCATGCATTGCGTATGGAGAGGTCATGGCTCGAACCTGAGCTTAGGTCATCGATATAAAAATCCCGGGATATACTCTGTAGTACTAAGTAGGCCCATTATGCGATGTGATTTTCAGATTCAAGGGTTAACACCGTTCTTACTTATGCTATCTCAAACATTTTTAGATGTAAGGCACCTTAAGCCGCAATAGTGACCTGACCTGAAATGACCTGGTCACAAATAAAAAACTGTAGATATGATCAGAAAAATGCGCACCAGGTACCATGTCGCTACGCGCCACCGTTATTGTTCTGTTTCCGGCAAATCCGAGAGGGTGGATCCCCCCATCAATGTGCGTGTTAAAGTGTTGTCGTGATGAGAATGAACTGATTAAAACTATGGAAGGAGACAGTAAGAATAAGGAAAGGTGAGGATAATAGGATGGGATCTTTAGATTAGTCAGTCATTCTTTAGCAAAGTATCCTTATCCATTGAATTTTCAACCAAAGTATGCTCGACGTGATTGCCACAGAGCAATAGAAAAGCTTACCTCCGAGTACCGGAACCCAACCAGAGGTCGAACCAGATCGAACCAGTTGTTGAGGTGTTTGCCGAGCAGCTCTGGCAGAATGATGAGCAGGGACTGACCCAGGTTCCTCACCACCAGGTCCGACCTGCCCACAGGCAAACCTTACCTTCAGCAGCGGCTAAGGATCTGGTTTAACCCTTGCCCCGGTGGCGGGCAGGAGCCACCTTCGCCCTGGTGGGGGGGCTAAAAAAGACCCCCCACGATCTCAAAAACTAAAAGAGCCAGAAAAAAGCACAAAACGTCAATCGAAAGCTCTTCAAAAATGGTATCGAAAATACTTTGGTTATTTTTCTCGTCAGGTTAATATCAAGGTCACCAGAGGTCAAAATAGGTCAAAATCGCCAATATGAGGTGTACCAAGAAAATATCATATATCTTAGAAACTATGATATCTAGAAACAATTTTTTTAACACAATTCGAACGGTCTGGAGTTGCTCTTTCATTGCGTTGCAATGCTTTTGGGTCAGGTCAAATCCTAGGGAGCTGTAGGTCACTAAATATTGGGGATGTTCTCGGGAATGTCCATAGTCACCCATGCATAATGGCGTTTCCTTTTTCGCTAATAACTTCCAAACCAAGCAAGATGCAGTCATAGTTGATGCAACATTGCAATCGCCTCGTCAATACGAATCGAATGATATATAATAGTGCTATGCCAGGTCAAATTTGAAAATTTGACCTGACCCAGGTCAACGGTCTGACCCCACTTAACCTGGTATAGTCATGATGTATATTATTTGACTTGCAGTGACTATACAAACACCTTGGTGATAAAATAAAAGTTTCATATTTTTATTCAAAATTTATAGAGCAAAAAAACAAAAAATGCTCATTTGACCTAAGGTGACCTTTCAAGGATCACAAGCCAAATTTTTGGATCAACTTTAGAAATGAGATAAGAGCAAGCCGTAACTGATGTTTGAAGTTGATTCAATCCATACTTACTGAGAAAAGCTCATTTCGTGATTTTCGTCATGTATTTACAATGGGGAGGTCATGCTCTGCACATTAGGCTGTGTCATTGGAAGGGTTTTTGTCTCAGAACACACTGCCCCTATGATTTTATCATGCCCAATAGATACAGAAACAATTCTGCATTTTTATATTTTTCGTACCTGAAATCCCCAGCCTGCTCCGAGCCAAAGTGTATTTCCCCATACCAACATTGGAACACTAGCGCTTCCAAGCGGAAATATCCTGCACTAAGCACTTTTTACGCTTTAGCAAGCTTATGATACAATTAAGACCTCTAGAAGAGTTTCTAGAGAATATTAACAGTTCTTATGATATTTCAAAGCTTCTGACAGCAAAACTATGTACATATGTGCTCAGGTCGTCTTTTGAGAGAATGGCCCTTGAAACAAAGGCGCCCAAATACGCGCCATAGTGAAATTTTTGGGGTTTAAGGACGCACCAACAGCTGAGGTTATATGACATCGGAGGGGGAAGGGCAATGAGCTAGGCTTCAGCTAGGGTAGGGAACCAAATCCTGCCTCTTGGTGCGCTGGAACCCACCACACCATGGCTGACAGCTGCTGGCGATGTCAGAGGCGGCTGCAGCCATACCCGCGACGCTGGCTCTCACTGAGTATTGCCGAGGCCGCCGCTGTCCATCCTCTCTATTGTCTACCATCCTCTCTATTGTCCATGAAAGGTTCCAACTTTCAGCGGGACGCTCCGATTCCTCTCGATGGCTTCGTCACTGAACCTCATCGCGAGTGGAGGATCGGTGATGAGCGTTCTACCCCAGTCGAAAAGCTCTGTGAAGTCAGTTACGTCGATTTTAACACCCGGGAGCACTTACCAGTCAAACTTTCAGCTGGGGCTGCTACCGGCGCCTCTGGATAGCCAGCGAGACCCGATCGCGCAGCTGGGGCTCCCAATCCGAAGTCATCGTTAGCAAAACCGTCTCGGGAAGGCACCGGTAGGCATTGTGCTGCGGTTTTTATCGTTAATTTGCCATAGCAGTTTTTTACGAAACTGTTCATGCTGCCAAAGTTGGACGTCTCTGGCGAGCCGGTAGAGCAGAAGCTAGCCAGAGCTTAGGCTCGCTGGTGGGCGGGTCAGTATTATCAAGCCTGGCGAATGCCCGCTCCGCCGGCCGCTCATTCTCGTTCAGTATCGTCCTCCGGCACGCTGCTGCTACAGTTATCAACGTTTCGTTTTAGTCAACACCGCCCAAGAACATCCATCGAGATCCTCTCTGGTCCTTGAGGAATCTGTCCTCGGCTACCGGCACGCAGTTATCCCTAATGCAGCTGCAGTGGCTCAGGCATCTGCACTTTCCCAGGGCGATGAAGCCGCCAGCCGTTTTGTGTTCCTGTCCGATCCATTGCGACATTTCTTTGGAACTGTGTTCGTGGCTCAAAACTGTTTATAGCACTCAATGAGTTAATGTGAGGGATACGAATTGCATTTAGTCGATAGCAAGGCACGCATTAGTCGATTGGCAGGCATAGCAAGGGTCTTCTTCAATAGCTTAGTCTGCCGGAGCCTTCACATGACACCAAGCGTGGATTCATTGCTATGTGAATGCAAGTCATAATGCGTTATATATATTCCCAATCAATGCTTATAAGGTCAATATTAAATCCAAAAATTTCCTGTGGTAAAGCTGATATACAGAGATCAAGTTTGGCAGTCTATAAGAACGAAAGGGCAGTAGACATTTCTTCTCCGGCGTATTGTAGCACCCGTCAACAGTGCCAGTGCTGTATCAGCGACTGAAGCCCTGGTCATCACGATGAATATACTGCTATCTAAGCATTTCGATATTTGAAGATCAGCCTTCGGATCGTCCGAATAGCTGATTTTGTTCTTTTAGAGTGGATTTGAATGGAATTGGGATGTGTTAGGATTTAATCCTGCATGTTTATTATTCGGGAAAGCAGCATTGGCCGCCGCACTGGTACCTAACGGGGAAGTCATGCTTCCGTTCTGGAGCTAGATCAGTTCAGCCAAAGGAGATGGCTCATAATATAAAGACCATACCTAAATGGAAGGTGCAGCATGATTTTCAGCAGCTTTCTAGAACTAGTGGATGCTGTTAGACTCACTAATTGCTATTTGTATCCATCAGTAATTAATCTAGAGCCAGACGAGTACGGTTGAGCCCTTAGTTTGCGATACAGCCACGGGGCAGCGCTAGTGTGCTAATGCTGAGGATACCCCAATTTTCTCCGACTTGAGAAAGGCGGAGTTTAAACTTAAGAAAAATGAATGGTGCAGCATTGTTCCAGACGTGAGGGCAGATAAAATCATAGGGGCACCATGTTCTGCGATTAATGGCAAAGTCTACTGCACATGACCTTAGATCACCAATATAAAATCCCGGAACATATGTTGTAGCTCCTGGTGGGCCCAATATGTGATATGAGTTTCAACTTGATCATTTAACCCGCCTCTTAGTTATGCAGTCCTAAGCATTTTTTGAGGTGAGGTCACTTCACCTGGCCTGGTGACCTGACCTGATATGACCTTGAGCTACAACTTTCAGGAAAGATGTAGAAACGAGCTAAACCAAGTTTGGCGGCGCTGCGCGCCGCCGTTTTTTTGTCACCTTGGGAAAACCCGAAGGGGGTCTAAAAAGACCCCCACCCGGGCGAAGGTTAAGGGGGGGGGCGGGGGCAACAGTGGCGGATCCAAAACTTTATTTGAGGGGAGGCTAGAGGGCTCAAACCCCCGCCACCATTGCCTCAGAACAGCCTCCGAATATGCATTTAGTATAGGTTATCTGACGTGGGGAGTTTGAGGCCCCTAGCCCCTCTTGTATTCGCCACGGGGGGGCACCATGAACGTTTGAGCCCATTTCTTTCCAGTCAAAGCCATAGGGTTTAATATTAAATTTCTCATTCAAGGGAGGGGCATGGTACCCCACTGCCCCCCTCCCCCCACCTACACCCCCCATTTCCGAAGCCTATGCTTACGTTAATCTCGAGTCCAAAACAATTTTTCAAATGCTGGAAATAAAGAAGTCAATAATTTTGCGTGATAGGAAAGTAAATTTCGAAGTTCATGGAAGGCTTTTTGGAGCTAGGCTGTCATGCTAAAACTCGATTAAACAAGATAAGAATATAGCCCTTAACACGCGCATTGATGGGGCAGGTATTCGCTCCCCCTCGGGTTTTTTGGAGATCGGAGAAAAAACGGCGACGCGTAGCGCCGCTGTGCTTGACATTTGTTTTCTCTAATTATTTTTAAAACTTCCGTCAAAATTTTAAAGTTAGATCATCTCAGGTCAGATCATCAGTACAGATCAAGTGACCTGAACTAAAATAGTTTAACACGCGCATTGACGGGGTTCTGAGCCACCTTCGCTTTGACGAGGGGGTGGGCGGGTACCCGCCCCCCTAA
This sequence comes from Lepas anatifera, assembly GCA_034440635.1. NCBI lineage: Eukaryota > Metazoa > Arthropoda > Thecostraca > Lepadidae > Lepas > Lepas anatifera. The sequence continues at coordinate 5,084,791 of JAOTON010001541.1, read as the reverse complement.
GATCTTGAGAACCACGGTAAGTAGCGAAAAACTGTAAACGGCGCTGGGCTGCTCATCCACTTCTCCATCGAAAATATTTGAAGCATTTTTTGTCAGGTCACATTTAAGGTCACGAGAGGTCAAAACATGCCGTAATAGGGATAACATGTAAATTAAGTTTTTCTGCCATTTCATCTGAACAAATAAAGATAGAGCAAAACGACTTAAACCGTATGAATCCCCGCAGCAAGCCGAATCGAATTATATATAATTTGACCTTGCTAGGTCAAATCAAGGATTTGACCTGACCTGAGGTGAGGTCAGTGTCCAATTATATAAAATACATATCAATAGAACCGCAAAGCCAAGGCGAGTCTAATGAAGCTAAAATAAACGCTCTATCACTATCCGTTACTGAGTTATACAGTAAAAACCATTTTCCCATGTATTTCCAATGGAGAGGTCATGCCTCGTACCTGACCTTAGGTCACCGATATCAAAAATACCGGAACATATTTTAGAGAACTCGGTGGGCCCATTATGTGATATGAGTTTCAATTGGATAAGTTCACCCTGCTTCGACTTATGCTATCTTAAACTTTTTGAGGTCAGGTCACTTGACCTTTACTGGTGACCTGACCTGAGATGACCTAAGCTTAAAATTTTCACAGTTGTAACAATGATGAGGAAAAAGGTATGACAAGTACGGTGGCGCTACGCGCCGCCGTTTTTATGTTCTCTCCGAAAAACCCGAGGGGGCGGGTACCCACCCCCCGTCAATGGGCGTGTTAAGATAGCATAAGTCGAAACAGGGTCAACTTATCCAATTGAAACTCATATCACATAATGGGCCCACCGAGTTCCCTAAAACATGTTCTGGTATTTTTAGATCGATGACCTAAGGTCAGGTACGAGCCATGACCACTCCGTTGGAAATACATGGAAAAATGGTTTTAACTGAATAACTTAACAACGGATGTTGATAGAGCATTTATTTTAACCGCATTAGAATTGCCTTGTCTTTGCGGTTCTAATGATATGCATTTTACCTAATTTGACCTTCACCTGAGGTCAGGGAAGGTTAAATTCTTAATTTAACCTAGCTGGGCCATATTAGGTATGTATCATTCGATTCGGCCTGCTGCGAGGATTCCAATTGCGTAAATTTGTTTTCACTATCTTTACTTGTTCAGATGTAATGACCGAAAACCTTCATTTACATGTTATCCCAATGGCGGCATGTTTTGACCTCCAGTGACATTAAATGTGACCTGACAAAAATCAAATATTTTCGGTGGAGAAATGGATGGGCTACCCAACGCGGTTTACCGTTTTTCGCTACCTAGCGTGGTTCTCGAGATCTTAGGGGGGTGGGTTCCCACCCCCGTCAAAGCGAAGTTAGCTCAGACCCCCGTCAATGCGCGTGTTAAACTTCCCGAGGTGAAGCCAGCGTACGGAGTGCATGTGGGCATTATCATAGAGATGCATAATTGATGCAAAACATTGTTATGAAATTAGATAAGAGGGTGGACGGTTCTACCGAGTCATGACGGGAGAATAGCATGCTTCTTCGGCGCTGTGCTTGCATGGTTTTTAGCACCCTCCCTGTTAAAAAATAGATAAATAAACAGCTGGCCATCACATACTTCAGCAAAATCCGACAATATCTGTTCCATCCAACCTACAAATTGATTTTTAACGATACACTAACAGGTTCTCTCAGAGTGGCGCGACCCTTGTCCTCTCTGGCACTTTGTGTGAGGGTATCACAGTGGTTGGAAGGCTCCGACATAAATCTGGAGACTATAGCTGAAATACGACCACAGCGCATAGAACCATGGCACCTCACCCCTGTTAACACGCGCCCCGCTGGGGTCCCTTGCATGACGCGCCCCGGTGGGGGGGCGTTTTTCGCTCCCCCTCTGTATCTCGTTCCCCACGAGAGCTAAAGGAAAATTACTGGCGGCGTTCGAAATCTCTTGTTAAGACGAAGAGAATTTATAGGGAGAATTTTTATGTCAGGTCAATATTGAGGTCAGCATAGGTCAAAGAATGCTCCATAGGCTTAAAACAGAGCAGTGTACTTTTACCTCTCTAGATCTGCCCTCAGGGGAGCTAGAGAAAATATTTATGCATCATTGGATTCCTCTCACCGCGGTGAACCGAATGGTGTATAATATGACCTTGCTAGGTCAAATAGTCAAAATGACCTGACCTCGACCTAGTTCAGGGTCACAGAGTGACCTGGTATGGTCACGTTGCACATCAATCGACTCCCTGTGACAATATAAACACAATGCAAGCAAAATGGGAGCTTTATCTCAATCCAGTAAGAAGTTATTGGCAAAACAATCACTATCTGCTCCCGTGACCTGATATGACCTTTGAGAGGTCAGATGCTCAAAAACTCAACCTAATGGTCAAGATCGTGGTAAGAATAGACAGTTTCAGGATTTTCAGCCTTATCTATCCAGTATTTTCTGAAAACGAGTCCATTCTATTTTTCACCATGGGGTGAAAAAAACTTTTTAATTTATTTTAAGGGGGTCACCGATAGCAGATTTGTAGACCTTAATGCCCTTATAATATTGTGGAAGTATCAAACTGATCGGTTCGCTAATGTTCCCTGGGCGCTGCTTCCAACTCGTAATTTTAGGTTTTGAGGTCGGGTCACTTGACCCTGAATAGCTCCTTGACCTGACACGACCTTAACTAAAAAATTTGGTCAGATGTGTAAAATTAATAAGGGATAAAGTACCGTAAATTTCGTTGTTCTGCGTTTCTTCGTTTTTTAACTATCTGGAAAAAACCAGGAGGTGGGGGGGCGAATTTCGCCCCCCAGCGGGGCGCGTGTTAAGTGTAACCTCGGTTTGCTGCGCCACAATAAGGCATCAACCTTGCCTTCTGAATTTCTTGACTTTGCGATGCAAGAAATCGAATCTTATGTAAATTATGCGAGGTTTCATACTGATGGTTCGAAGTGTGCAAGCGGTGCAGGTAGTACCTTTGTGGGTGAAGGACTGAGCGAAGGTTTTAGCCTGCCACCAAGCATGTCGGTTTTTACAGTTGCACTTTACGTGATACTGCGGGTTTTAAGACACATCCGACGCTTCCCTGAGGACCGATGTATTATTGTTACTGACTCTGCTACTCTCTCTGCACTCCAGTCTTATCATCCACAACAATGCTGGCTTATACCGACAGTTCGGAGGGTGCTGACGGAGATTTCCTTCAGAGGTATAAAGATGTGCGTTTCTTACGGGTGCCGAGTCATGTAGGTATTTCAGGAAACGAAAAAGTAGACCTAGTTTCCAAAGAGGGAGCTACCCCCGTCACGACGATTCAGAGCCCCAGCCACAGACCAAGTAGGCTTCAAAATGCTCCTAGACACTGAATGGCAGAACAGGTGGACAACAGAACCAGACTGCTTCCTGAAGCGCCCACGTCCGTCAGTCGGGCACTGGGAATCCTGCAATAGACGAAATAGAAGGGAGGAAGTGAGCCTCACCAGGCTCTGAATCGGCCATTGTTACTCTACCTACGGGCACTACCTGAATAATACCGCACCCAAACTCTGTTCACACTGTGGCAGCCGCCTCACTATCCAACATGTTTCATCTTTTACTGACAGCTGCGATCAGCTTAAACGAAGTATGGGCCGATTCTACCCGCCAGTTTCTCTAGAACGAATCCATAGGCAATAATGCTGCCGTAGATATTGGACAGGTTTTATTATACCTGAGAGAGTTACAGTTTGGCGTAGTCTACAACCCCGTGAGCGCTTTCTAGATGTTTCATCTCTGATATAGGATCCCTTTACTTACCAAGATGGTGCTGAAATAGTTTAAACCTGACAACGTAGGGCACATATAGCCTTTGCCACTGACATGACCTAAAGCCCCAATCATCATCATCATCACCCCTCCCCCTTGGGCCTCGGATACACCTTCGCCCCGGTGGGGGGGTGAGTTTTTGAACACCCTCTTGATCTCAGCTCCTATATGGTATGGTGAAAAAACGTGAACTTTAGTAGATAGCTCATGAGAAACGATGACGAAACCATATATAGTCATTTTGTGCCTCATGTCAATATTGAGGTCGTTAAAGGTTAAAAATGAGACAGATTAGAGACTGTGTTGTCTCCAGCATTTGAATGGGTTATTTTAGAGTCAATTGTAGGCATCATTCGATTCCTCCCTTTACAGCAAATTGATTGATGCATAATAAGAGTATTGAATAAGAATGTATGTATAGCCGTATGACCCTGGCAGTTGGTGCGTCGTTAAACTCCAAGAATTTATGTATGAATTACAAGGATACAAGGTATAAATTTTAAAGTGACTTAATTGACTTGAGCAGAGTGCATTGTTTGTGTTTTGTGGTTTTAGGGCGCTTCAGCGTCCAGGCTATGTCGTGACTTGAGCAGAGTGCAAAGCCACTATCTGACCTAAGATAGTCAATGCGCATATACATCGACTTGCAATGATAGTTCAAGCGTATTGGTATCAGAATGATAGCTCTATCACCATTTCTAGTAAAGTTATTGAACCAAATCTGAAAACCTGCTTAAGTAGTCCCAGGTGACATCTCAGAGGTCAAATGCCCAAACTTTAAGCATGACCCTGGGTAGTGGTCAAAGATACTACGACTTCGAGAATAATAATTTATTCTCAGCCACCTCTACAGAACTAGTCATTTTTTGGTAAATTCTCGTTTCCCCATGCATTTCCGAGAGAGGCCATGACCCGTACCGGACCCTACGTCATCGACTTGGAAATATCCGTAAGCAGAGGTCTGAAAAAGAGTCTATGT